>CM025250.1:7820020-7839744 GCA_013677275.1 Gossypium schwendimanii
TATCTCATGATTTACAATTCCATTACTTACACTGTTTCTTCTATGAGAAACTAGACTCAATAAGATTTAATTCTATTTTTTTCATCCTCTAATTTGATTTCCATAATTTATGGCAATTTTTCAAAATTAGCCTACTGCTGCTGTCCAAATAGCAAGCAATTTTGGCCTTTCACTGAATCCCTTTTGTTTTGCGTTTCGAGTACACACCTGGTTTTGTTTGGTGGTAAAATAGTCCCCGAGCACTCCAAGGCCTATAATCAAGATACTCAATATCAATTTAATGGATTTATTAGCGAATTGACAACCAAGAATGAACAGAAACCCAATGTACCACCAACGATAACCCTCCGTTTAACTATTGTTAAGACGAGAACACTGAAGTCACTAGTTCGAGCCTCCCCCTACACCCAAATCGTAGAGAAAAAAACATTAACACTTTAGTTGCTAGGAGGTTCATGACAGAAACGAAGAGAAACACTTACCGAAACTAAGCGAGCACTAACTGCGTTCGAAAATGCAGGAAAATAAATGGATTAGGGAAAAATCAAGAAGAACAAAAAGAAGAGAAAGATGAAAAAACTCAGAGAATTTTGGCAAAAGGAGAGGGAGAAGAATATACGACATATTTTTTTTGAAAAAGAGAGTCAAAATTCGGTTATAGGAGAAAAAATAAAATAAAATCCGGATAACCCCTAAAAATCCCTTAATCTTCTCCTCTAATTCCCACTATACATCCACTACTCAGAATCCCTCTATTAAATAACTATATCCCAAAATATGAGCAAAAAAAAAATACCCTTGCTTGCATAGGTACTCGAACACAGGACCTCCACCATAATAAAACACCATTTAACCACCAAACCAGCAGGCCTATTCTGATGTAATTTACACAACAATCAAATAAAAGCCTACTGAATAAGAGTAAGACCTAATTCATTCAGAATACCAAAATTTGCCCAAGCGAAGGCTTGAACTTGGGACCTCCCAAACACTGCCAAAATACATAACCACTAAAGTTGATAGATATTTGTGTCATATTTTCACAATAACAAAATTAGAAATATTGAGGCGTTACATCCTATGGTTCAAAAGTCTGAGCTGGAAAGGTTAATCAAGGAGATGCTTCAAGCGAGTATCATCAGAGATAGTTGTAGTCCTTTTTCCTCTCTAGTGGTGATGGTCAAGAAAAAAGATGGGGGATGGAGACTTTGTGTGGATTATAAACAACTCAACCGGTTGACTGTGGAGGCAGTTTTCCAATACCGATCATTGAGGAGCTCTTTGACAGGTTAGGACAAGCTAGGATATTCTCCAAGCTTGATTTGCAAGCGGGATACCATCAAATCAGAATGTTTGAATCTGACATTCCCAAAACATCTTTTTGAACTCATGAGGGACAGTATGAGCTCTTGGTGATCCCTTTTGGCCTCACCAATGCTCTCTCTACATTTTAAAATTTGATGATATTTTGGTCTTCTCAACCAGTTGGGGGGGATCATTTGACACATATTCGTAAAGCCTTCTTGATCATGAGACACCATAGACTTTTTGTTTGAAGAAACAAGTGCTACTTTGGAATAGAAGAAGTAGAGTATTTAAGGTATGTCATTTCTCTAGGGACTGTTTCCATTGATGAATCCAAGGTGGCGTGTGTTGCAAATTGGCCTTTGCCTACCACTGTGAAGGAATTTAAAGGGTTCTTGGGACTTTCAGGGTACTATAGGCAATTTATTAAGGATTATGGTATCCTGGCAAGGCCCTTAACAAATTTGCATAAAAGAATGCTTAGGATTGTACGAAATAGGCTACTTGAGCTTTTCATTAGTTGAAAATATCCTTATATTCTGCCCTGTACTTGTTCTTCCCAACTTTCAGCTAGAGTTTTGTATTGACACGGATGCCTCCAGTTTTGGGGTAGGGTTTTTTTTTAGTAGTTGGACAAACTGATGGCCTATTTTAGCAAAGGATTGGGTATGAAACATTAAGCCTTATCAGTCTATGAAAAAGAAATGATGGTTGTTCGTTTAGCGGTTAAGAAATGGCATTATTACTTGATAGGGAGACATTTTAAAATTCGTATGAACCATTAAAGCTTAAAATTCTTGACTGAGAAGATGGAAGTTACACCCTTTCAACAAAAATGGGTTCCTAAGATGACTAGCTTTGACTGAGGTAGTATATCGAAAGGGGTCCAGAAACTCAGCTACTGATGCTTTGTCCAGTTACCCTGTTTTGCGTGATGGGCAATTGTTCCTGCTTACCTGTAGTGTTGTTAGCTTTCAACTGCTGTCTCGCATAGAAACATCTTATCAGTTGGATCCTAAACTACGGAAGTTGTGTGGGAAGGTCCAATAGTAGAACAACTCCCACCCAAAGTTTAGTTGGGATGGCATATTCCTTCGAAAGAAAGACATGATCGTGGTTAGGAATGTAGGCAGTTTGAAACAGGAACTCTTTAAGTTATTCCATGATAGTGTTCTCGATGGCCATTTGGAGGTTCATGCTACTATCAAGAGAATCAATAGTCAGTTGTATTGAAAAGGAAGGACATCAAACAAGCGATACGTGAATGCACCACTGTCAAAGAAACAAGACCGAAACCGTCACTCTTCCATGTCTGTTATAGCCATCACTCATTCCCGAACAAGCTTGGTCTTCCATTGCTATGGATTTTATTGAAGGGCTGCCTTGCTCCAAAGGCAAAAATGTGATTTTGGTTTTCACGTACCACCTTACGAAGTACGTGCATTTCATGGCATTATCCCATCCTTACTTTGCTCTTACTATTGTTCAAGTGTTTCTGGATAACGTGTACAAGTTACATGGCATGCTCGATTCCATTATTTCTGACAGGGACAAGATTTTTGTTAGCCAATTTTGACAGGACTTGTTCAAGAAAGTATGTACAAAACTCTACATTTCCACAACTTACCATCTGGAGACCGATGGAAAAATTAAAGTGCTCAATAAGTGTTTGGAAGGTTACCTATGTTGCATGACGAGAGAGAAACCATAGGATTCGGTCAACTGGTTGCCTTTAGCTGAGTGGTGGTATAACTCCAGTTTCCACTCAGCTATGAAGTGTACTCCATATGAGGCCTTATATGGCCAATCTCCTCCTCTTCACACGCCATACTTAGCTAGGTTTTCTTTCGTGGCCACTGTGGATGGGAGTTTGCAGTGTTGGGAGGCTGCTAGGTAGCTACTAAAATTTTTTCTCAGAAAAGCTCAAGATAGAATGCGACAACAAGCTGATAAGAATCGCACAGACTGTGTTTTTGACGAAGGGAACTGGGTTTATTTACGGCTTTAGCTATACAGATAGCATTTGGTCAAAAAGGTGTTGAACAAAAAGTTGGCTCCCCAAATTTTTGAACCTTATTGGGTGGTTTGTAGGATTGGGAAGGTGGTATACAGACTCAAACTACCATAAGGATCGAGGGTCCATCCTACATTTAATGTTTTGCGACTTAAGAAACATGTTGGTACTGCTAGGTGCAACCAGCTCTTCCAGTGATGGACGACTAATGATCTTTGGCCAATGAACCTATTCATATTATCGATAGACGAATGATGAAATGTAGAAATGCGGCTGCAATAGAAGTTTTGGTTGAATGGACAAACTCTGTCATCAATGATTCTACTTGGGAACCTTTGAAGAAGTTGAAGATGGTCTATCCTTATTTCGATCCTTGAGGATAAGGATCCTCTCGTAGGGGAAGTAATTGTTATGGACCCATGAACCAGTTTGGGCTGAGATAGTGGGCCGAAGGGAATTACTCAAACAGTGCGCAACATCTAGTTAATAAAGTGGTGCGTTTTGTGCATGGAAATCTTATCGTTTAGTTTGTTGTTTTTTCTATTATTTTTGCTATTATTATTTTCCCTATATTTTCACATGTAAGGAATGGAAATGTTTAGGAAGAGAATACAGTTGTAAAAATCATTCTCTCTCTCTGTTTGGTCTCTTCTTCTCCGTTCTTATTCTTCTTCAGTCTTCTAGATTTCTAGTTTGGTTTCTATCATTGTCACCACCCTTTCCCTCTTCTCTATTTCATCTTCCCACTGTCACCACCAACCCGCCACCCTAAAAAATTAAAAATCAACCCACAACCAACTACCTATTCCTTCTTCTCTTTTTAATCCTCCCATTGTCGCCTCATTCGAAAATCAGAAGCCTGTTCTTCCCGCTGTTCGATGATATTGCTCAATCAAAAACCAAAAGCTGATCATATTTTTCCAAGGTGTTTCAAGCAAACCTACCACTCTCGTAAGAATTCCTATTTCCCATTTTGCTTGATTGATTTTTGTGTAATTTCTTAGCAGTCGAACTGGATCCTTAATTTTTTTGTTGTTGATTTTTTAAGTTTTAAATTATTAGTTTATTCTTGAATTTAATCGTATTTCTAGTATTTTTAGCAATTAGATTTTTAAAATTTTTCTTATGCAACCACTGTGTTTTTTTTAGTGTCTAGATCTTAGAATTTTAAATCTGTAGTTAATGATTTGATTATTTGGAATTTTTATGATTTGGTTTTTATTTCTCTGAAATTAGATGTACCTAATTTTTGCTGAAAATAGAATCATCGATGATGTATTTTCTAATTTCTATGAATACTCTATTTTTAACTGTTTTTCTTTGACACTGACCTTTTTGACTTGTTTAATATATTGATACCAATCTGTCTACTCTTGTTATTTGGATCCTTGAATTTTTGTTGTTATTATTTTTTTACTTTTACTAAAGCAATAAAATAATCTTATTTTATCTATCCAAACATAATATTATGATTTTATGATAATGAACAAAAAACATTGTCACTCCATTATAAACTATAGCCACAACCACAACCACAATATCTTCGAGCCTGTTTTTAACCAAAGCATTTCCAGTAGAGGTTCCAATGGCTAAAGCAACAACTAAGATGCTGACCCTTTGAGTTAAATTCGTTCACTCAATATAATCCTATTTTATCTCATTTTCACCATTATGTTTTATTAATGATTATCATGATGATTGTAAAAAAATGATTGTGATAAATTGCTGGTTTGAGAACAAGCAACCCGTGACCACGTTACATATTTATCAATCCACCCAATGCCAATAAAAGGGTATCATTAACTATTTTATTAAGCTATGAATTACACTGTTTCTAGTAAAGCCATGCCATACACAAGTCATGTACCCAATATATTGGCTATAGACTCAATCATCTTTAGAGCATAAGTCTCCACTTTTATCAAAGCACATATGTTACATATGCATGGTCAGTGAATAACTTGAGATTTAGTTAAATTACACCATGAATGTCACAAATGAATTAATTCCCAAACAGATTCATAATTAATTCATCTTGGGTTTAGTCTAGTGTATCATTCTTCCTATAAATGCATCTATGTCTCTACCCATGGAGTCAACTGCTCCGATAGCCAAGACTAGTTATATCTTCAATTGGAATTGTTGACGACATAATAATCCTTATAAGCATTTGAATCAAATGCTCACTTTGATTCTTTTATGGGATTACAGACTCATTTAGATTATTTACTAAAGTAAGTTTTCTTTCTAGCAATGTAAACGTTCTTAAAATCCCACTTATCATTAGTTTAAACTTAGACAATCAATGATCTAATATTTGTTTGTCAAAATTTTGTGGCACATGCATTATTAAAATAAATAAATATTAAATTAAAATATATTTAAATCACAAGATCGAACAAGAACAATATAAATAAACATATATGTATATAATCAGAAAAGAACAAAAACAAAAACTGGATTGAAATATTATACTCGTAGGTAGGTAGGAAAAATAGATTGGAAGTTGAGGCCTGTTTTCACAATTCCCTTAAGATAGATTCGGCTATTGCTTTGGTGCTGGAGAAACATTGATCGATTGTATCTCAGGATATAACAAGAAGAAGAGCACAGTAGTAGCACGGCTGCAGTGATCAACGGATAGTAGTCTTACCTTCGTCTATCACCAAAAATAGTTCGAAAAATATGTAGGGAAAAGATATCTCGAAATTTTTTTTGAAAACTCCAGTGTATCTCTTTTCATGTAGAATATTTGGTTTTAAATAAATTCAAATGGAGAACTTTTGGAAATCTTTGACTAATGGAGCCAAAACGTGTCCATGAATTAAAGAGCCATTTAAACCTAAATTAATGTTTGAAATTAAAAGAGCTATTAACTATTTTTAATTCCAAACAGATAAGCTCTGGTAAGGAAAAAAAAGATTACGTATTGGGCTAAAATGTCTGTAGGCCTAAAAGGCCCGACCAGTTCGAACATTTCACATCGCTCACATTGTGCGGTCCGTCCCTAACCCTGGCGGGTTTGTATTTGCACCCCCCATACGCGCAAGGGAGAGTATTAGTTTTTTTATTCACTATCCACCAAGTTGGTTCACATTTATAAACATATTCCACACTTGATATCTAATCAACGTGGGACTTAGCTTTCCATTTTCCTCAACATAATTCATAAGTGGCTTACTTTAAGCATCGATTTCTCATTCATCACTCAACCATTTTGAGCATACACTATACCGTTGTAAAGGTCACATGGATTAGAATATAAAACCATAGTTTTAATTCAAATCTCCACCTTTATTAATCAAGAATATGCCTCAAAGCTTCCAAAAAATTCATGTTTCCAATAAATTTCGCTATAAGTTCAAAATATGAAAGATCAAAATACAAAAGATAAAATAGTGAAATGTGAAATTTATTTATTCATCGTTACATAAAAAAAATATGTTTATTGTAGTATGGACTCATTTCCCAACTTTCTGTTTAGCACTTTGGTGCTCTCTAATGGGTTTTAACTACATATGTATCTGAGTTTATTTACTAGAAATTATCGAGCTAATTGGTATATGGAAATTGAAAAAAAAAAAAAAGAAATGAAATGATATTTATATATAAAGAGATAGTTGAATGTAGAATGAATACAGGAAATGTTATTGTATTAATTACTTCATATGAATAATAGTGAATTGAAATGTTAAATGTTTATATCACAATATGATATGTTATATGATAAGCTCATCTTGTTGAATTGTGTTACCATTTTTAGGCCTATTTTTCAAGTTAAATTACTTATTTTGCTTATGTGTAAAGTGAGGTAAGTTTTTATTTTATGCCAATGAACTTATTAAGTATTTCAAAATGCTTACTCTAATGTTCTTTTTTCTATAGTTTTCATTGGGTGAAACATGTCAATCTGGTCACCTTGAAGCTCACACTATCCAACTAACAATTCGGCAAGCTTTTACTTGCTTTAAGCTCGTTTTTGTGGCATGTACATAGGTGCTTATACATGTATTATATATATGTATTACTTGTGAATGATGGTTTGGTTTACACCTTGGTTAATGTTTGATTTTGGAAAGCTAAAGTTCATATATGTAATAGTGTATATTATGGTAACTTGTGTTTGATATGTAAAACGATCAAATGAGCATGAAAGGAGGTAGTATATGTGATATTAAGAGATGGGAAATGCATTGATGATTATATTGAATTTGTAACACCTAGTTATCTCTATTGACCTAAAATTTAAGGTAAATTAGTATTAAAATTGAATGGATCAGCATGTTGTCAAACTCTATCGGGAAATTTAGCAATTTTAGTGGTTGAATTGTGATTAGTTGGATTCCAATTCCAGTTTAGCTATATTGGAACCTGTTGATTCCATAGTAGGAGACAACATAATTAAGAATTAATGGTTAAAATGGTCAGTGATGACCGTGCGTAAGGAATATATATAGGTGTGAGAAGAGATAAAATTTTATCAATTATGTTTACAGATATTTTCTTATCCATAACATCATCTTTTTCATTTGTTTTAAAAAAGAAGGGGATGCAATTGAAGAAAGCCATGCATGTTGCAGCAATTGCATGAATTGAAGTCTAGTGGTAGAGAAGTAGAGAAACTACTATCAAGATTATAAGGCTCTGGCGTTTAGACCAACTAAGCTATTAAGGATAAAGGAAAAAAAGTGAGTTTTTGTACCTTATGTCCAAGATGTTAGATGATTGTCATGTGAGTTGAATGTATCATGTTGATGATGTACTGAGGTTACTTAAGTTATGGAGTGTATGTACATGAAGAAAGAGTATGCTATGTATGAGCTTCTTCCTGGTGTGTGCTGATTGTATGATATGTTTGAATATTGAATACGTGTTAAGGAGGGAAATTATTGACGGGATAGATGAAATTAGGACTTGGAAATGAGAATTTCAATTAAATATCGACGTATGGTGTTGTTGAGTGCAAATCATGATGGGTGAAGCTCCAGGTCCTACGGAAGGGACATTGCGGTATTCAAACATCAATGTTAGGAATGATAAAATTGCAAAATTAGTGGAGCAATAAGGAAAATTAGAATTCCGTTAAGATTTTGCCAACTGGGTTTATTGGGAGCAAACTTAATATGTGAAGCTCCTAGCCTTGTGGGTGGATACTTCAATATTTGAGCATCAAGGTAAATGTGAAAAAGGGATGATATCGACTAGGTTTTTAGGGTGGCACCGTAACAACAATATTTAGGTTCCATAAAATAATACTGTGACGATGTTTAGTAGGCTCTACGGGGCAACATCACGATGGTGATAATGTCCTTCGGGGCAACACATCAAAAAAGTTTAAAGGTGTAAGACCATAGCTCAGCTAATGGAAGCTAATGGAGTCCGCCAAGACACGAAACATGAGATAGTCTATTGGGGCACTAAACACGGGTTAGTGTGCGGGGACCATAGGCACGAGAAAGTCTGCTAGTGTAATAAGTCACAAGAATAGATGAACGTGGTGTGTCTGAAGAACACAAACCAACGAGATAACGAGATTACAAAATGAGTCTGTCAGAGGCTTAACCTGGTTAGGGTGAGAAGAGAAAGAGGCTCATTGGAGAAGGAGATATACGTGATGTGCAACAAAATGAGCTTGCCAGAGTGGGGCTAAAGAAGCAGGTACTATGGTACTGCTTTGTTGTCATTAGTTCTCTAAGGAAGTGAGAGTGTTATGTTTTGATAGAGATTGCAAATTATGGTAATCAATTGGACAGACGCTAAATGCCGGTATTTAGAAGTGATGAATATGAATATCAAAGGGTGGAATAATTAGGGATGAAGTAGGGGTGAGACCTAAGAGTGGGCTCGATTAAGACTGGTCAGAAGTCCAGACCCACCAAGAAAAGGCTTAGGGTGTGTATAAGGCCTAGGTCTCGTCAACTAAGTTCGTGAATTCCCTTAAGAAATTCAAGAAGTTCATTTTGAGCCAACAATATTAATTACTTAAGATTCGTGCAGTCTTATATGCATTTTATACACAAAACTTATTAAGTTCTTTTGAACTTATAAAGTTGATAGCTTGGATCCAGGTTAGATAAAGACTCGGAATTAAAGAGGAGGGACCAAGCTAAATTCTGCCAGAACAAAAAGTTGGGTGTGGTAGTTGTATCATGAGTATAGAGGGGCACCCCTAGAGGCCACGTCTCCAAGTTTATGCTATCTATGTATTGTATTAGAAATTTAATTTAAATTTGTAATTGTTATTGGAAATTCAATTTGTAAGTATTTATCTCTTGCCCAACATGAGTTTAAAAACATTTCATAGCTAAAATTTAAGCGTTTACATGTGTAATGTAATCAGAATCAAATTGCTACTAAGTGAATTGGGTCATTATATCATCCAGTACCCAGACCTGGCAAACGGGTCAGGTTTAATGTGTTACAGAATTGATTAAGCAATTTGATATGTTTTATAGTTCATATGAAGACATTTTGGATAGATTGAATTGAAAGATGTTGTAAGCTCTTTGGTATGTAATATGGTATGATCTTGTGCAAGTAAAGGTGTAGAATTATGCTTCAAATGTGAAATTGGTTAAGTTGACATGGAATAGGTACCAAATGACCTAAAATTTGCCAAAAACAGAGTCCATGTTAAGATGAGAAACTCTCCTTGTCGCTACGTTGGCCAATAATATATAACGTCCCAATGTCGAGAGGTTGGATGTTGCAATGTGACAAATTGTTTGGTGACGTCATGACGTGGAGAAGGTGTGATCTACTAAAATTTGTTGTGGCAAATTAGAGTCTTTTCGAGACTTAATGAGCTTGTTTTCTTGCGCTTTTATATGATTTTATTATGTTTTCAGTTTTTATTAGTTTATTTTTAATTATAGTAAAATAAGCATTTTTACGCAATTTTTAGCCATGTGATGACCTAATGGGCTAATACAGGCCTAAGGATGAATTAACAAGTTAATCGAGTGTGCAAGACACTATTTTTGGATTGAAAACGCGACGAATGTTGATAGCACCGCTTCCAACAAAGCAATTGGTTTAACAAGGTGAAGGGGTCCTTTTTTCCATTTACTGTTACATTAAACATTGTTTGAATTTTTAGTTTACCTAATTGAACAATTTAGTAAAATGTCTTCTATGAAAACTATAAAAACCATTGAACAAGAAGCAACAGTAAGCGTAAATCCCTCTAATTTCTCGAACCCGAACTTTGAATTTTTTCTAGAACTACAAGGGAAGATGTTCATACAAGAGAGGGGTTCCGAAGCATTGATGCTCTTATGTAAAAAAATTTGGGCATTGGTCTGATACTATAGGTGGGGGCGCTTTGGTGCATCCTTGAAAGGGCCTGCTGTTATCCCTATAGTGCAAGAGTTTTGTGCATCCTTTCGAGGCTAAAAGTCTAGGAGACTATATATTGCCATTTGGGAAATAGTAATAATTAGGGGTAAAGATGTACGAGTTACCCTGAGAGAAATATGTGAATTTTAAAATACACCATACTATGAAGATGATTTTCTTAATAACACAGATCTAACTTATTTTTAAGACATAGATATGGATAACATTGTAAAATATTTAACTGAGTGTAGGGGTGAATGGAAGCACAGACCGTGTACCGATGTTCCAATTTCTTTTAATCAAGTTATTATGTTACCCATTGCAAAAATATGGATGCAATTTCTATGCACTCAGATTAAACCTACTTTAAATGTATCTAACATCAATACCGTCTGAGCTATTTTGTTGTATGGTATTCTACATAATAAATAGATATCCACCGAGTGATGAATCTATCACAACATGAAGCGATGTATAAGAGGTTAAAAGGTCAGGGTCTTCTTCCCCTACCTAGTGACGACGCTATGCAAAAAGGCTGGAGTTTTAATGGCTACGTACGAGAAATTAATGAGGCCAAAAAAGAGCTTGATCGAAGATTCAATGTATACACAACACATTAAGCTTCAAAGAAAACAAATTAAGGATTGGAACCAACCTCGAAAAGAAAAGATGGATGTCTCGGCATTACGAAAAAGGATAACATTATCAAAATCTTGGAGAGGGTCAGAGGGAATATATATCTCAAATTTGGAGTGTATCATACAGTGGATGTAGGAATGGTCCCAGTGGGACAAGAGTTTGCATAACAAAATGATATGCCAATACCAAATTTGTCCCCAAATAAATATAGCCAGATACAATTCCATCAACCATCCAATGAGTACGAAAGCGAGAAAGAAGAAAATAGTGACGATGAAGAGGAGGATGAGGAAGAGGATATGGAGCATGATTCCTGAGAGGAGGGGGACGACAACTATGAGACGACATTCCAATGTAATGATCTTTGCAAAAAGAGCTAGTTATCCGTAGCCTAACTCTGCTTGCATATTCGTCGAGGGGGCTCCTCTCAAGACCACGTTTAGGAAAGGAAAAACTTCGATGGAAGGGTGACAACCACCATTATTTGATGATTAAAATTTTATTTTTATTTTTGGGATGTATAAACAAATTAAATTGGATGATTTTAATTTTCATTTTAGATTAGGAGTAGGTTAAGATTAGTATATATATATGTGTGTGTGTTTTGTTTTTAAAATTTTCTATGTAGGAATCCTACACGAGGAAAGCATAACATTTACAAGTGTTAAAGGAACTATGAAGGAGAATCCCACCATAAGGCAATAGTAACATCATGATCAATTGGATAACTTCTTTTTCTATATATTTGAAGGTTGCGCATTAGAGACAATGTGCTATCTAAAGTGTGTAGGGTGTAACATAGGAAATTTATGCTTTTATTTATTTTTCTTTTATTTTTTGTGTCTAAAGTGTGCTTGAGCTTGTAGAAATAAAAAGTGATTGGTTATGATAATGTATATAGGTTTATTTTATTTACTGTAAATTTGGCATGATAGTAAAAGATTTTAAATTATCGATTATTGGACTAATTAGTTCTTTATATTACATTGTAAATAGACATTGAGTAATTAAGTATACCAAATGACAGAGAAGATATAGGAAAACGGGCATGCTAATATGAATAATAGACGACTAGAGTTTTGATTACTTAGTCGATTAAATTCATGAATATTGAGATACCTAAGGATGACCTAAGGCATTGTTTTGTATAAACTAAAATCTAAAAAGCCAACCCTATGTATCGACCTTTAGTACCTATGTTTGAGGCAGAAATCACTTTTTGAAGAACCTTCGTACAAAAGTCGAAGCCCAAATATATATTTTACTTATCATTTTTCTTTGGTCCTTGAACTGTACTAATATTAGACCTCGGACTATACGTATTGAGGGATATGTAGAGACATAACAGTGGTTTTGTAAAAATAGAGTAAAACAGGGAGAAGCAATATGATGTAGTGATTATAGGGGTATGAATAAAGAAAAATTTAAAAAAAAGTCAAGATGAGTAGAAAAAGAAAAAAAAATCATTAGAAAAACATTATGAGTGAGAAAGCATTGAAAAATTCAACGGGACCCAAAAATAAGGTTACAAAAATGGAAACACTCGTTCATTAGTGCACAAAAACTCATAAGCTGACCATAGTTTCTGCTATTACATTGTAACTTCTTATATAGAGAAATAAGAAAGGTGAGAGGTGGAGAGATACGGTGGTGTGCGGGAAAGAGATATTAAAAGGTGTGAATAGGGAACAATATGATGTGCCAAACTAATTTCTTATTTAAAACCGTTTCGATGCTACATGTTTTTTTAAATCCATAGCAACCTTAAGCCTCAGAATGTTACAAGCCAAAAATTCCTATGCGACCTAAGTAAATCTATTTGTGAGTGGATGTTGTATTAACTGATTGTAATAATAGTTGTTTGTATTTTACTAGTATAATCAAAAGCCCTATGTAGTTTCTTGATGGACTAATATATTTGATGATATTTTTGTTTATATCTTTTGTAATATACTAAACTTAGGTGTTTGAGATTGATAGTGGTAAGTCATTTACATATCATGCCAGAATTATGTGTATTTATGATTACTAATATTTACTTTACTCCTAAACTAACCCCTGTATCATACTTGTTTGAGGGTCGTCATTTGTTTTATGTTTTTCCTTTTTTGTTTTCTTACTTGAGGACAAGCAATGACTTAAGCGTGGGGAAGTTTGATCTACCGCAATTCGTTGTAGTAGATTAAACTATTTTCTATACTTAATGAGCTCATAGGAAAGAAATTTAGTTGTGTGTTTGTGTAGCTTTCATTCTTTGTCTTTAAATAATAAAATGATAAATTTTGATTATTTATACGACCTTGTGGGCCAAGAGAGCCTAAAGGTAGACTAACATGTCCAGTGAGTGTACAACACATTATTTGGAGGCACAAAGTTAGCAAGCTTCCGGCGCTGTCGCAACACAATAAAAAAAGTATCAAAAGAGCAGACTATCTTCAATGTCATGACACAGCCCTGAAGACAAACCCAAGCTAGTAGACTGCCAACTGTGTCGCGACACATGCCAGAGGGTGTCGTGACATTGACGTGATGAGGCTAATTAACAAGACAAGGGTGTTTCAGTCTACACAAGAAATTTTAAAGAAGATTAATTAGCTAAATTAGATTAAGGAACGACAACCAACCCTAGGCCTATAAATAGGATTGCTCTACATATTCTGTGAACAAATTTTTTTACCTACTTTTGATTATTCATCTTTTACTTAATTTTATATTTTAGGTTTCTTTTAGTTGTAATCGTCATTTAGTTGTTATTTCATTCTTCGCGGAAGATTGTAGATCCATCAAACTATTTGATGGATTACCAGTCATGCCATTATCAATATATTAATATTTTTACTATCTTTTTTTTATTTAATCTTTATGTTTATATTTTCAATCAAATTAAAGATTTGTGTTAAATCCATGAGGGACTAATCTAGTAACGGGAGATCAAAAAGTGGATGTGGGATTATTAGCTTCTTTGTAGAATTTCTTAACAGATCAGCTGGTTGAGATTGGAGGAATTTAAAACCCTAGGCTTGATGACCCTAAAAAGTCATATAGGTGGGAATGAACCCAAATTTGGTATTGCCTATCCGTGAAAACCTTACCCCAAACTGGTCTGGATTGTGAGGTCGAGAGATAAGTAGTTCTTGTCGACTTATTAGGTTAGTGGAAGGCCGAGAGGCCTTACTAGGTTAATGAGTAGTTGATTGGATAGAACCCAAAGTAGGAGCTAATTATGAACACTGCAGCAAGTTAGTCTTCTGTTGTTTTGATCTGGTTAATTCTATAATTTGTTTTTTTTTATTGTTCTTATGTTATTTGATTAGTTTAATAAAATAGTTTCTATCACTATTCACTGTAATATAGTTTAATTAAAATACAAGTTAGACCTATTAGCTTAAAAATTAGAATTAGTTTAGTCTCGCCTCTCTTGGGTATGATCCTCAAATTACTTACATACTTCGTTGTAGAACTATATTACAACCTGACCCGTATACTTGTAGAAACCACTCAATGCTTATATTTGGTTACAATATTCACACTCTTGATGTAACACTCCAAAAATTGGCCCAGAAGTTTCGACCGATTTTCGGAGGTTACATTGGCCGCCAAAAGTGTCGGAAGTAAAAATTCTGATTTAAATAAAGAAAAATTTTGTTAACCATTTTGCTTCTTAATTTAGAAAATTAGATAAAAACTTATTTATATTTTGAAACAGTATGTAATTAACCCTAGGTCATTCCTAAAAAATGTATGAACTTTGGAACAATAGCAAAAAGCCTAATTAAAAACCGTGCGCGAAACTTCTGAAATGTTGTTCAAAACCGAAAACACCTAGTTTAATGAAAAGTCCAAACCCACCCATACCACAGTTTGTATAATCATCTTACTAAACTTATGGAAATTTTAATTAACCAACCAACACCAAAACTTTCTGAGATCTCTGAAGTGCCGAATCCAAAGCTTAACAATGCGAATTACCTGAAAAGAGGAAACTAAAAGGGAGTGAGCTACACGAGCTCAGTGTGAGTCTTAAAACTAAGTAGTTGTGTCATGCTAGAATAGAAAATTACGAATGTAAACAGAGTAGCAAAATCACTCGAAAATTTGGAACCTCTACGGAATAAACCTACTCACAATATCAACATCCGTAACAAATATGCGAACCAAAAACATATAGAATTCCACAAATTCATAACATGCATAATACTTTACCAAAATAACTTAACCACTTATTTACTAATAATCTAACATTCATATTCAATTATAGACATAATGAATCATGCTAGGATGAGTAGTAGTAAACATTAAAACTTACCCTACCAACCAAACACCACTTCATTCACCCTGCACACCAATTTAGGGCTATAGTAGGTCCATCCAACCTGCACACCACATAGGACCAAAATAGGCCCATCCACATACACACCACAAATGTAGAACTAAGCCACTTGAATAGAATATGTAGCTGAGTTGACAAAAGTATAATTTAATGTGGTAAACCGTTGTACAGAAATATTGCAGTTAAGCTACCAAACTAGTCTCCCTTCTCTTCACAACCAAAATTCCAGATTTTTATGCAAAGCAAGAATGCACACAATTTGCTAACGGGCTCATAGAAACAGAGATACATATTCAGTCGAACAATTTCAGAATCAATAAACTTGTATACATTTAATAAGTAACGATAACAAGAAAATATCTTAAGCTCATTCTTCATATAACATCAATACGTTTTTCGATCAACTAAACCGAGCCCTCATAAGAACTCATACATATATGAATCCAAGTGGTGATGGTCTCCCAAACACAGTTACAAAGGCTTAAATGAGGGTTAGATTACATAGGAACTAAAGCGAGTCAATTTTCTAACACAACAAAATCTACAAAATAGACCCACACGGACGTGTGCCCAAACTGTGTGAAGGAGTCCAAACCCTGTGAGGGGTCTACACGGCCGTATGAAAGAGTGACACACCTGTGTGATAGAGCACATGGCTGTGTGGCTGAGACACACTCTCGCTTGACAGAGTTACATGGTCGTGTGGCCAACCCATGTAACTCACTGTGCAACTGTACAAAATTAAGCAAAATTTGGAAAGCAAACTAGACATGGCCGTGTGGCTAAGAAACACGATCATGTGTCCAAGGTACACGCCCGTGTGAAAAATGATAAAATCCCCAACAAAGGTCACACGACCGTGTGGGCAGCCCGTGTGGCACACCTCAGGCCGTGTAACTCAAAAATACCTTAATTCCACAGCGACACACGACCCTGCAGTTTGCCCATGTGTGGCACACGCCCTTGTGCCTACTCGTGTGGTCACGAAACCACATCAAATTCGACTGAAATTCATGAATTGTGAGAACAAAATGATCCCTAACCACTAGTAGTTCAGAAACACACCTGATTAAGATTCCTTGAAGCACCAACGATCGATCGAAATATTTCAAATCAACCAATCTGAAACACTTGATTTAAAAATGTACTTAACCTATAGGAAAATTGACACTTGACAATGCAAAGAACACTTATGGCCAACAACCAACAATGATGATGATAAAACCTAAAAATAATTTGAAGAAAAAAATGCAATGGCCAAAATCAACCAAAAATCAAAAGTGGAAAAGAAAGAGGAATCAGAAAGAAAATTTGACATGCAAGAAATGGAAGAAAGGATAGAGTAACATGGGAAAAATTTTGGGGATTTTCCCTTTCTTTAACAAATAGATTAAAAACCAACTAAAACCAAATTAAAATATAATTAAAAATTAAAAAAATAAGAAATTTTAAAGGACATAAACCCATCAGATTTTCTTAAAATTTGAATATAAAAATTAACATATAATTCATTTTTACTCACACGAAGATTTGAACATAGAAGTAAGAGTAAACTAAGCACCTAACCACTGAACCACAAGCTATTTCTTGATTCTAATTCACCACGAAAAACATAAGAACCTACTCAAAATCCTTGACTTGCAAGCAAACCTTAATTCTTTTAACCCCCAAAATTGGGATGTTACACTAGATGCTAGTACATTCAGAGACAGTCAATTTCGAGTTAGTTTGTTTAAATCATGTGCCATTAAATCCTAGGAAGTAATTTAGGATAAACAAGATTAAAAGTTAAGTTTACAGTGTAAATCATAATTTATCCTAGTCAAGAAAGTGAAGTCAAAAGATAAGTGAGTATTGGTTGATTAGTATATCTTTTTCTATAGTATTTCCAATCCAAATGTTTGCACGTTTGGTGGCAGTCAAGGTGTTGTCATGACGTTGGCCCTGAATTTTCAAAACTTTACAATGTGGTCCTAAACAAAATAGCATACATGTTTCTTCTACAAAATAGCATATAACAGAGTAGCTCAAAAAGTATTAGCATTAGATACATTTCATGAATGTGTAATCTGAGTGCATAAAAACTGCATCCATATTTTTGCAATTGGGAACATAATTGCTTGGTTAAAGGAAGTTGAGTGCTTCTATTCACCCTTAACCTCAGTTAAGTAATTTACTATGTTTTCGATATCTATGTCTTTGAAGTATGTTAAATCAGTGTTTTAAACAAAATCCGACTCATAGTGTGACACATTGTAAAATTCATAGGTTTTCCTAGGGGTGATGAGCACCTCTTAACCCCTAATTGTTTCATGGTCCCATCTAGCCCCGTATGGTCTCCTAGCTTTGTGGTCTTTAAATGAAGCATAAAATTCTTGGACTATGGGTATAGTGGTAGGTTATTTTAGGGTTACACAAAAGTGCTCCCACCTATGGTACCGAACCAATACCCAAATTTCCTTACATAAATACATCGTTGGCTCAAAACCACTCCCTTGAATGATCGTCTTTCGTTGTAATTTGAGAAAATATTTTTTGACATTCTGCTTTGTAACATTTGAGGGATTTACGTTCAACAGTGCTTTTTGCTCAATAGTTATTCTAGATTTCCTAGGAGGAATACTTTTAATATTTTTCTCTTAGAAAGACTAAAACCTAAGCAATATGTTTCCTAATGTAAGTAATGTAAATGTAACAATAATAGGAACCCCTAACCTTGTCACTCCGATTGCTTCTCTTTTCGTTTGCTCTTATTTGTAAATGCTAATTGCTTAGAATATTTGACTTTGCAATGTACCTAAAAAAGAATAAAGAAGGAAAAGAAAAATTTTGGAAAGAAAAGAGTAAGAATAGGTTTGAGAATTAGTGGGAGATAAGAAAAATTTAGCTTTTTAAAATTTAGAACTTAAACTTAAACCTAATGCAATATTTTAACTTATATAGGGGTGGGAAATTAGGGTTTAAATCAAGAAAGAATAGGTTTAAGCTCGGCAGGTTACACATTGGGTTGGGTAAAAAAATTGCAAATTTTTGCAATAATGTCACGACATAGGGGTTCTGTGTCGCGACACCTCTGGTACTGTCCCGTTGTTGCGACATCGGGGTTCGATGTCACGATACAACTTGAAAATTTGAGTTTTGAGGCTACTATCCTAGATGTTGCGATATCACGGTACCTGTGTCACGACACTAAGTAAATTTTTAAATTTTCAGCTCCTATTCTTATTGTTGTTGTGACACTGAGGTTCTGTGTTGCAACCTAGCTCTGTTTTTGACTTGGTTTCTTATTTTTCAAGGTGTTTAGCACATGCATATCCCAATTCTGAGCTACCCTAATATAAGTACGTCCTAATGTCCTATTTATTCCTAATTTATGTCCTACTCCTATTTAATTAAAATTGATTAGGTTTATAAAAAATAATTAAATTACAAAAAATTACAAAATAATAAATATCTCATCTACAAATCCTTCACGTTTTGCTATCTGATTCATCTAACAACTCAAATAGTCTTTTAACACCCCAAACCTGGCCTAAACGTTATGGCCGAATCTGGCGATGTCACATTGTAACACCCCTTACCCGTATTTGACACCGGAATAAGGTACGAGGCATTACCAAAACACATACATTTATAAACGTATTAAACTGAGTTGTAAAATTTCATACAGATTAAAAGTTTTAAATTATTATCTTCGAATCGCTAATTAGGCTTACAAGGCCCAATATATATATACTCATTCGATCCAAGCCTTATAGCTATCACCATTTGTTCATTTCATAGCCATATATGAACTTATACTCCTTCACTTCCTCGTCATATGAATTTATCAATTATTACTTGCTTCTTGCGAGTACTTGAATTGATCCGTATCATTTCATATTCTCGTATCGTCATATTTTTCCTATTAAACCATTGTAATATATTAAATATTCAATATCTTGTAAAGATTCGCTAATCTATCCCATATACTTTCCCACAGATTAATTCACAATTCACAAGTCTTATCATTTCAAAACTTATAAGACCCATGTACATATCTATACTAACTCGTATGAGTCTCATACTCATTCATATGCTTAATAAATCCGTTAAATC
>CM025250.1:7841280-7877515 GCA_013677275.1 Gossypium schwendimanii
TTGATATGTATAAATTTCATATTTGAAATGGATTGATATGACTAAAGTTTATACGAGCTTACTAAGCACACATTGCTTACGTAGTTGTTTATCCTTTACTTTTCAGATTATCGGAAGCTCTACGGGTTGGAAGCTCATAGAAGATTTATCACACTATCTAGTAGTTATATCGGTAGATTTTGATGTCTTGGTTAAGGTTATAATGGCATGTAATGGTGAACTTATGGTTGATGATTAGTTGAATGTTATTTAATGACTTTGGCATATATATATGTCATTTTGGGTGATGTAGTGTTGGTACATTTGGTGCCTTGTTGATATGTGTTAATTTGATAATGTGTTAAAGTATGTTTGAATGATCAAAGTGATTTATGATGAATTGACCTCAACATGGTCAAGATATGGTAAGCTTTTAAAAGGTTTTGAACTAGATATGACATGGATCTAATATGGTGTGGTGATTATGTAGAAATTATGTTAAGTTTTGGCATGGAAACAAGTTAATTGATAATTGGATAAATATGCACATGTATAGGTGTTTTTGGTTGATGTTTTAGCCTTTATGTTTCGACTTGTAAATTTGGTAATTTGAATGATTGAAATGGTTGATATATGGATATACTTATATGGACTTTTGATGGATGACACGGTTAGAGACACGGGAGTGTGTCTTAGCCGTGTGTGACACACGGCCAGGCGAAACGGCCGTGTATCCCCTGTATATTTTTAAAAGTTTCATTTTGAGAGTTACACGCTTGACACATGGGCGTGTGGATTGGCTGTGTGACCCAAGTTAGTGAGTTATACAAGCTCGGACATGAGGTTGGAGACTGTCGGGTGTCCCCACTTCAAATGTCCACACGGACGTGTCTCTTAGCTGTGTGACCCCTGCAGTTTTGAAAATTTTCACTTTTTCGTAAAAAATTCTATATGTTTCCTATTTAGTTCCAACTTGTTTCTAATGTGTTTTTAGGGCCTCGAGGGCTCGTATAAGGGTCAATATGCATGTTATTGACTGATTTTTCTATGATTAATGATATGAATTAAAATATTGAAAAAAATTGTTTATTTTGGAATGTAAACTTCGGTAATGCTCTGTAACCCTATTTCGGTGACGGATACAGGTTAGGGGTGTTACATTCATAATAACTTTGACGAGCTCCATTATCTTGCACAGTTTTTATATTTATGTGATTAAATTGTTTCAAACCTGATACATCATTGTTACTTCACCTGAATTCTAATAAACCATTAGCTTAATATGGTCAATAAGATGCATATTTCTCTATGTCAAAGATTTCGAAAGAACTTAATTTGGTTTCCAAAGTCATGAAAGATCGAGTTGCCATGGAATGTTTCCTTAACACTGTTAAGCATGAGAAAAATAAACTAAGTTGACTAGTGTAATTATCTTAGCATTTCATGTTATTGATTGTTGAATTTTGTGTTTTTGCTGCTAAACTCATATCATACATTTCATTTCATACTTTGCATTTAGATTAATTTGCATTAGGGATCATCTTGCTTTTAGATAATTTAGTTTAGCTTAAACATCATCTCTTAAAATATTGTGTTTTTATCACTAAAATGTTAACTTTAATTTTACAATTCATTGATTAACATAGACAGTCCCTGTGGAGACGATAACTCTTTTACTTATTTTATTACTTGATAACGACTATGTACACTGGCACAAACCTGAGCGTTACAAGTTTTTGGCATCGTTGCCAGGGATTGTTGCCTTAATCATTTTTGTGAAATTATTCTTTTCAATTTGGTTTTTCTTTTCATTTTTATTTAACTCCTAACTTTATTAATTTATTCTTTATCCTTTATTTTCTGTGAATTACTTTTCAGATGTTTATGAGCATAGATCGAATTATCGATTTATTACCTGTAGACCCTGAGATCGAATAAATGTTTAGACAAAGAAGACGTGAAAAATCAACTCAAAGTCAAGCTGAGATGGACCTTTGAAATCAGAATGATGGACAAGGAAATGGATTTAATCATGTACATAATCCAATCCTTATTGCTGGTGATAGGGATCGTGCCATAAGGCAGTAAGTTGTGCCACTCTTCAATAAGTTAAATGTAGGAATTAGGAAACCAAAAATTGAGGCACCCCAATCTGAATTGAAACCAGTGATGTTTTAAGTGCTCTAAACAATTGGCCAGTTTAGTGGAATGTCCATTGAAGATCCACACCTTCACCTTCGATTATTCATGGCGGTGAGCGATTCTTTTAAGATAGCTAGTGTGACTGAAGATGCATTAAGGTTGAATTTGTTTCCATACTTGTTTCGAGATCGAGCATGAGAATGGTTTAATTCATTACCCCTAAGTTCAATATCAACTTGGTAAGAATTAGCAAAATGATTTTTGGTTAAGTATTTTCCACCAAGCAAAAACGCTAAGTTGCGAAATGAGATAACCACTTTTTCACAATTGGATGATGAATCCTTGCACGAGGCATGGGAAAGATTCAATAAATTACTTTGTAAGTGTCCTCATCATGAGATTCCACATTGCATCCAGTTGGAGACGTTTTATAATGGTCTCAACGCACACACAAGATTGATGGTAGATATTTTTATGAATGGTGCTCTCTTGTCTAAGTCTTATAATGAGACTTACAAGATCATTGAGAGGATCACTAGTAACAACTATCAATGACCAACAAATCAAGCAACTTTAGGAAGACGAGTAGTTGGACTGTACGTAGTGGACGCACTGACATCACTCTCAGCTCAGTTATATTCTATTTCTTCAACATTGAAACAATTTACTACTAAAAATTCTAATAATTTTCCAGCCCAACCACCGAGTCAATTTTTGGTTATTTCTTGCGTTTATTTTGGGGATGACCATTCTTTCAAGCATTGTCTATCAAACCCTAAATCAGTATATTACGTAGGGAATTAATGCCAAAATAGAAGTGGACAAGGACCACAGTCCAACTTCTACAATCCTTCATGGCATAATCATCTGAATTTTTCTTGGAGTAACCAAGGAAATTGACCGAACAACAACTACATGCAACATAAACCCAACCAATCCCAAAGGTTCAACCAACAAGCTCCAAAACCACCTCAACCTGAGTCATCTAACAGTTTGGAGAACTTGTTGAAGCAATACATAGCAAAGAATGATGCCTTAATCCAAAGTCAAGTAGAAACACTAAAAAAATTGGAGAATAGAATGGGTCAGTTAGCTATGGAGCTTCATAACCAACCACAAGGAATGTTGCCGAGCGATAAAGAAATTCCAAGGAAATTGGGTAAGGCACATTGCAAGGTAGTAGCTTTATGAAGTGGTAAGACTATGGAGCCCAAAACAGTTGTGATTGAAGATGAACCTGCTGAGAAGAAGGAAAGTCAATCAATAATTGAAATTCCTGCACCAGCAGAGCTAGAACTTACAAAGTCTGTTGAGGTAAAATCTAACCTAGTAAATTCTAAAAAGCTAACATCTTCTTTGGATGCAGATTTATCTCCTTAGAAAAGTTGTTCGATTCAACCCAAAGTTCCAACACCTCTGTAGCCTCATAAGTTCCAACCAAATAAGTAGAAACATGAGGTGCAATTGAAGAAGTTTTTGGATGTCCTAAAGCAATTGCACATCAACATCCCGTTGGTAGAGGCTTTAGAGCAAATGCCCAATTACGTGAAGTTCATAAGGATATTTTGTTGTAGAAGACAAGACTTAATGAGTATGAGACTATCACTTTAACGAAGGAGTGCAGTGCGTTCTTATAGAACAAGCTAACTCTGGAACTAAAGTACCGTGGAAGTTTTACCATAACCTGTAATATTGGAGAATCTTACTATGGTAAAGCTTTGTGCGACATAGGAGCAATCATTAACTTGATGCCTAAGTCTATTTTCAAACTGTTGGGAATAGGTGAAGTAAGACCCATTACTGTGGCACTTCAATTGGCAGATCGATCTTTAGCATATCCTGAAGGAAAGATCATGGATGTTTTAGTAAGAGTCGATAAATTCATTTTTCCTATTGATTTCATTGTCTTAGATTTTGAAGCTGATAAGAAAGTGCTGATCATCTTAAGGAGAGCTTTCCTTGCTACGGAAAGATCCTTAATTGACGTGTTGTAACACCCTTAACCCGTATCTGTCATCAGAATAGGGTCATAGAGCACTACCATAAAAGCATAACTTTAAAATATACATTTCAAACCCTAAACACAAACATATCACAAATCATTCATATACATGCATATCGACCCTTAAACGAGCCTTCGAGGCTTGAAAACCACTTTAGAACTATTCGGGACTAAATTGAAATCAATTAGAAAGTTCATGAAAAAGTTAGAAAGTTTAAACTGCAGGGGTTATACGGTCGTGTGGCCAGGCCGTGTGACTCACACGACTGAGACACGCACCCTTGTCTAAGGCCGTGTAACAATAAAAATAGGGAAAAACGACCATGTCCCAGCCCGTGTATGTGCCTATATAACTTTCTAAGTTGGGTCACACGACCAAGCCACATGCCCGTGTAGCTCTCGAAATGGCCTCACATGCCCATGTGCCAGGCCATGTGTTAGGCCATGTAACTGCTTGACTTGTATGAATTAAAACCTACAGGGGACACAGGGCCATGTCACATGGCCGTGTGGACATGAAATTGTCCAAAATCAAGCCATTTCCATCACCAATCCAAACATGTACCTAAAGGCATTTTGTACACATGATCAAGGCCTCATAACATGACCAAAACCAACATGAAACGATCAAGTCTAAAATCATTCAACCAATATGCCATATAAGACACCTCAAGAACAAACATACATACTTACCTAAACATATGCATTACCGCATTTAAAACATACACTTCTAGTTCAATATGATCTTGAAGCATACCATAATTGAGACCACAAGTAACTCAGCATAAACATACCATTTTAATGTCCTAACAACAACTAACGAATGTTCCCTTCATAGAAACCGCAATTATATCAAACATCAACAACTAAAACATGTTAACATTAATCCATTTTTAGCATAGCAACTTAATTCACTCACAAGCCAAAACAAACCACAAGTGCTCACTTTTATACCATTCTAGTTGTACAAAGAAGATACCTATTTACAATCTTAATAAGGTACTTAAAAAATTAGTTTAGTATATTGTCATATTGTACCAAAACAACTTATATAGCCATATATACTTGACATTATCCTAAATAGCACAAAAACTAGCAACATCGATGGATAGTGTGAGCCGAAGGTTCGATCTATCCAAAAGTCAGAACCAACAATCTACAAAGCAATCCACAAAAACGAATAAGCTTATAGAGCTTAGCAAGAACATAGTATATCATTTAACTTAACAACAATTGAATAAAACTCATATTTTACTCGATTCAAAGTTATCGAAGTGTAAACAGGGGCAAGTATGTGCAATTCAAGGGTACCGAAGTACAAATAGGGGCACGTATGTGCAATTTAGGGGTACCTAAGTACAAATAGGGGCACACATGTGCAATTCAGTGAATAATTAGCTATAAGCATTTAATTACATAACTATAATATGAAAATACAAGTAGAAATTCAATTGCATGTTAAAATAATATGAACTTACCTTGACAACTAGAGTGTAGAAATACGATCAAGCTAGTCTGTGCTTTTCGCCTTTCCTCGATTTAGATCCGATTGAGATTTATCTTGATCTAAATAAATAATTATATTTAATTAAGTGTTTCAATAAATTTCGACATTCAATTCAATCCATAATTTACATTTATGCATAATTATAATTTTGCCCCTAATATTTTAACTTTTTACAATTTAGCCATTAAGCTCATAATTTAAAATTTAATCATTTTCATCCTTATTTCATGCTATATCAACCCATATAAACCATTATTTCACAAATTTACCATGAATTTTACTAATTTTACAAATAAGTCCCTAAATGACATTTTCATAAAAAATCACTGTACAAAACTTGTTTATTTATCCACAAAGACTCATAATCTACTATCAAACATCAAGAATTATGCAAGAACATTCATGGAAAAACCCTATATCTTTAACAATTTTGCAAATTAGTCCCCGGGCTAGCTAGATTGAGCTACAATGATCCTGAAAATATAAAAATCATTAAAAACGGGGCTTGAAAACTCACCATGCACCCTACAAAAGCTCAACCGAATGCTCCCCCTTCTCCAATGGTCAAAGCTAGTTTAGGTTACTAAAAATGAAGAAGATGAACATTTTATTTTAATTAATTTAACCTTTATTTACTCATTTACCTTTTTACCCTTTAAAAACATTCAAAATTTCAATAAAATCTTGTCATGATTATCCACTAACTACATAAATGGTTTAATTATCATCTAAGCCCTTTAAAGTTCCATAGCCATTAACCCCCTTAACTAATAGAACTCAACTTTTACACTTTTTACGATTTATTCATTTTTACTTAATTAGGCATGCAAAAGTCTAAATTTTTTAATAAAATTTTAATACGACCTTACTAGCCTCTCATAGACATTAAAATAAAATTAAAATAATAAATTATCTGTCAGATTTGTGGTCCCGAAATCACTATTCCAATTTCATTGAAAATGGACTGCTATACGTGTATAAAGGAGAACTCACCTTGAGAGTTCAAGACGATCAGGTAACGTTTAATGTTCTTAAAGCAATGAAATTTCCTGATTTGATGGAGGAATGTTGAATGATAGAAGAGCTAGAAACCTTAGTTTCCATGGAATGGTACAATAATTTTGAAAACCCATTGGAGAATCCCTTAGGGTCTGATCCATTGGAAGATAAAGAAGGTAATGAAAATATGGCTTTGATGGAAGACAATCCAAAGAGCTATGCTCAACCAGCACAGTTTGAACTGTTAGAATTAGAAGTTCGAGAGTTTGTGCAACTGAAGTTGTCAATCGAAGAACCACCCAAACTCGAACTTAAGGTACTTCCTTCCTATTTGAAATACGTTTACTTAGGTAATTGTTCTACTTTGCCTGTGATTGTTTTAGAAGAGTTAACAGAACACCTAGAGGAATAGCTAATCAAAGTTTTAAAGAAATTTAAAGAGACGATTGGCTAGACCATAGCTGATATTCGAGGTATAAGCCCTGCTTTCTATATGCACAAGATTATCCTAGAAGAAAAGGGAGCGAGCTGGAATTGATGGGCAAAGGAGAATCAACCTATCATGAAAGAGGTAGTTTGAAAGGAAGTGATCAAATGGTTATTTGCGAGAATTATCTACCCAATCTCAAATAGTTCATGGGTACGTCTAATACAATGTATACCAAAGAAGGTGGAATTACGATTGTTGAGAATGAATGTAATGAGTTAATCCTGATGAGAATTGTGACGGGCTGGAGAATCTGTATTGATTACGAAAATTAATCAAAAAAACTCGAAAGGATCATTTCCTGCTGCCTTTTATGGATCAGATGCTAGATCAACTGGTAGGTAACGAATATTACTATTTCTTAGATGGATATTCGGGATACAACCAAATAGTTGTAGCCCCAAAAGACCAACATAAAACCAATTTTACTTCCCCGTACGGTACATTTACTTTTAGCCGAATGCCTTTTGGTTTATGTAATGCACTTGCCACATTTCAACGTAACACCCCTAACCCGTATCCGTCGCAGCAATAAGGTTACAGAGCATTAGCAGAGTTTACATTTCAAAACTATCTAAAATTTAAAACATGTAATTCACAACATCAATCATAGCAGAATCAATTAATAACATACATATTGTCCCTTATACGAGCCCTCAAGGCCCTAAAAACACATTAGAAATGAATCAGGACTAAAATAAAAAACATATGAAGTTTTTAGGAAAAAGATAAAAAATTTCAAACTACAGAGTCACATGGCCGTGTGACTTACACGGCTGAGACACATGCCCATCTCTTAGGCTGTGTGGACATTCAAAGTAGGGACACATGGCTATGTCCCAGCCCGTGTCCGTGCCCGTGTAACTCTCTGACTTAGGTAACACGGCCAAGCCACATGCCCATGTGCCAGGCCATGTACTAAGCCGTGTAACTGCCTGACTTGCAACTCTTTGAAAGCTACAGGGGACACATGGCTATGTCACATGGCCGTGTGTCACACACAGCTGAGACATATGCTCGTGTCCCAGGCCGTGTAGACGAACAATATGCCATTCCCAAGCCATTGTTCTCACCCAATCATGCACACACCTACAACCTATTTTCCACATGTAAACAAGCATTCAAAATGCACCAAATAATGCATCCATAAGCTAAACCAATAATGTATATGTGCATACAATCGATATGCCCAAAAGGCACCTCAATCACAACGATTAAACATGTATAACCATATGCATAGTTTAGCCAAAATTTCAATCAACTTATAACTAAGTTTATGCCAAAACTTACAACTTTATTTACTTATCAAATTCACACAAAAAATACCAAATTGGCCAGTTGACATTTAGCACCATTAGCCATATATGTCTACTACATTCCAAATACCAAAATGACCATATTCAACCATGTCAAAGGACATTCCATTACACACATTTTAAGTGCCATTTCAACTTCTATCATTTAAGCATCATAAAGACTATAAAATCAACCATCATAAGGTCACATTTATATACCAACATAACAACCATTTAAGTCACTCAAAATACCATAATTACAAGCCAAAACATAATGGCTATAACATCAACCAAAACACCTATACATGTGCATATTTAACTAATTATGATTTAACTTATTTTCATGCCGAAACATAACATAATTGATACATAACAACCATAACAATTTTAGTAATTTCAAAACATGCATCAATTTGACCATATTAACCACAACCAACAAACAATCAATAGTACCTTAAGTACCTCAAATCCAAAGGAAAATTTCATGCCATAATCATCAACCAAAATGACACATATATATACCAAACTCATCAATTAAACATTAGACATAGTCCACCTATATATGCCATTATAACCTTAACCAATACATCAAAATCTATCGATATAATTGATGGATAGTATGATGGATCTCTGACTAGCTTCTAACCTGATCTAGCTTCCGATAATCTGAAAAGTAAAGGAAAAACAACTACGTAAGCAATGAATGCTTAGTAAGCTCATATAAACTTTTTCCATATCAATCCATTTCAAAAATGAAATTTATACATATAAAGAATAATCCTATACCAATACTGCAAGATTCATGAAACCATATTTAACAACTCACAAAGGAATAAATCTACAGCATTACATATACATATCATCCCTAGCATAGTAGGATTTTATAAAACTTAAACCTTTTCAAATTTTCTTATATTCATTTGCATTTCATTACTTTCCAATTCATTTATTTTCTTTAGCTTAAATAACAACATCAATTCAACTCATCATTTCCTTTTTCATCATTTTACACTTCAAGTATGAACTTACTATTTCATTACCTTTCCACACCCGTTTCATAAGCATAACACACAGAACATAAGAATATCTTCAACCATAGCCACAAGCTAGTGCATTTAAACATAGCTTTTTTGAAATTAACCACATGATAAACCATTTCATAAGAAATTACATAATTTAAAACTTACCATTCTTTCATGAACACAAGCATATTTCTATTTGCGCACTTACCATTTTAATGCATAACTTATAAGTAAACATAAGATAATCCAACCAATAGCTTGGCACATGCCTAAGCATCAAATAACAACACATGTTAGCATGGTTGAACATATTTTACATGAATTCAACTTGGATAACCATTGTACTTGAATATGATTCAATTGGACATAACATCCTTCATAATAACATGCTTACCATGTATCTCATCATTTCAATATATTTCATGTATACCTGATTTGCTCATATTGAACATTTATCGTTTCCTTTCCGATTCATGTTTGTTGAACCGAATAGAATATTGCTGGATACTCAAGATAGCTCACGCAAAGTGTGCTAACTCATATAACTATAATCTGTCAATCCATGTACATATATGCTCACATGAGCTGTTAATAAATGTGCTCACACAAGCTATGGAAATGGGCCTAGTTACACGAGCTGTGGGTTGGAACATAGCTAGACGATGTTGCTCACACGAGCTGTTGAGTATCTGCAACATGCGCCGGACCTCAGCCATCAATAGAACATTCAAGACCAGCACCTAAATCATGTAAACCCTAATGACATGTCATTTGTATCCTATGAATACCTAAGGTTCAAACGGGGTTCGATAGTCGTCGTACGTAGTTGAATTTCTATTGTTTGACATAATAAATTGCATAATAACATCTATATATTAATTCATGTACAATAGAATAGCACATTAAATAGTCAATTTAACTCACATTTAAGTGTTTATAGTTTATATGAACTTACATGGCTAAAGTGCAGAAATGTCAACGTACAGGGGCATTTTGGTAAATTTTCTTTCTCCTCGATTTTCCACCTAATCTTGATCTAAATTAATAATTTCATTCAATCTATCAATTTAGACAGTAAAACAATGTGTTTTATGCAATTTAGTCACTTTTTGACATTTTTACAAAATTACCCCTAAAGTTTTACTTTTATTTAATTTAATCCCTGAGCCTAAAACATGCAAATTAACCATTTTTCCAAATTTAAGCTTATTCGAATGCTCAGCACCAAAACAGCCCACATTTGTATTAATTTCACATCAAATCCTTGTACTTTTACTAATTTAATAATTTAGTCCCTAATTGGAAAATTCATCAAAAATCACTTAACAAAATACTTTTCACTATCAATCAACATTCCAAATTCATCATTTAACAAAAAATATGACAAGATTCATGAATGAAAACATTCAAAATCTTTAATAGTTTCAAAAATGAAGGTACGGGCTAGCTGGACCTAATTACAACGATTTCAAAAACATAAAAATTACTAGAAATGGGGCTAAAACGAACTTACATGCATCCTATGAAGCTTGGCCAAAGCTTGAAGGTCTATCAATGGCTTTCTTCTTTCGCAATTTTGGCAAAAAAATAAATGAAAAAAGATGATATCTTTAACTTTATTTTATTACTTTTTAATTTGTTTTATTTAATTAATAAAGTAGACATATTTTCATAATAAGACAAAGCCAACTGCCTACTCATATATAATATGGTATATTTACCATATTAGTCCATATACTTTCATTCATTAAGCCATTTAATCACTCAAATAAAATAGCAATCAAATTTTTTATCTTTTATGATCTAGTCCTTTTTAATTAATTAACTATAGAAACGTTAAAAATTTTCAACAAAACTTTAATACCACCTTAATGACACTCAGTAAATATTTATAAAAAATATTTACGGCATTTTTTATAGAAATGAGGTCCCGATACCTCATTTTCTACAATAACTTGACCTTAGGGTCATGCTACTTGAACTTAATAACTCGCTTATATAACATAACTTATCAAATCAAAAACATTTTTTAAAACCATATTGGACTCGTAAGTATAAGTAATAATATTTACGAACTTACTCGTCGAATTTGGTGGCCCTAAAACCACTGCTTTTGATACCACTGAAAAATGGGTTGTTACATCAGCGATGCGTGATGACAATATTGATTGATATGGTAGAAAATTTTGTTGAGTTTTTCATGGATGATTTTTCTATTTTTGGTAATACTTACGATATTTGTTTGAATAATTTCGCTAAGGTACTATGGAGGTGCGAAGAGACAAATCTTGTCCTTAACTAGGAGAAATGTCATTTTATGGTTAATGAGAGAATTATTTTAGGACACAAAATTTCCAGAAATGGGATCGAATTCGATAAAGTGAAAGTGTACATAATTGAAAAATTATCACCACCAGTTAGTATGAAAGGAGTTAGAAGTTTCTTAGGCCATGCCAGTTTTTATCAAAGGTTTATAAAATATTTTAAAAAAATTTTTAAACCTTTCTGTATGCTGTTAGAGAAAGATAAAATTTTTGATTTTAACAAAGCATGTTTAAAAGATTTTGAAGAGTTGAAAAGTCAGTTAACCTTAGCCCCAATAATTGTTAGACCTAATTGAAGCTCACCTTTTGAGTTAATGTGTGACGTAAGCGACTTTGCTATTGGAGATGTGATGTGGCAAAGAAGGAACAAAGTATTTCACCCCATCTATTATGCAAGCATAACTTTGACAAGAGCTCAGTTTAGCTACACCGTAACTGAAAAAGAACTCTTTGCTATAGTTTTTTCTTTTGACAAGTTCTGTTCTTATCTCATAGGTACGAAAGTCACAGTATTTACTAACCATACGGCCATTAAATACTTACTCACAAATAAAGATGCTAAACCGAGGCTAATTCAATGGATACTCTTACTCCAAGAATTTGACCTTGAAATCCAAGATAGAAAAGGTGTTGAGAATTAAGTAGCTAATCATCTGCTGAGGTTGGAACAAAATGAGGTAACTCATTCATATGTTCCAATTAATGAAAATTTTCCTGATAAGCATATCTTTGAGGTAAGTCGAATTAATGAAATACCTTGGTTTGTTGATTATACAAATTATTTAGCATGTGGAATAATTTCGCAAGAATATCATACCAAAAAAGGCAGAAATTCCTTCACGATAGTCTGTATTATTTTTAGGAGGACACGTTTTTGTTTGAATAATATGCAGATAACATAATCAGGAAGTGTGTAGCTAGAACTGAAATTGACGAGATCCTTTACCATTGCCATTCATCTCCGAGTGGGGGACACTTTGGTGGTTCCTACACTGCAATGAAGATCTTACAAGTAGGATTCATTTGGAAAACATGTTCAAGGATGCGTATGCATATGTGAAAAATTGTGATAGATGCCAAAGGATTAGAAACATATCAAAGAGGAGCAAAATGCCCTTCACAAACATTTTAGAGGTACAATTATTTGATGTGTGGGGCATTGATTTTCTAGGCCCATTTCCTTCTTCTTATGGTAATAGGTATATCTTAGTAGCTGTCGACTACGTATCCAAGAGGGTTGAAGCCGAAGCATACACAACGAATGATGCTAAGGTAGTCATTCGATTACTACATAAGCATGTGTTTGTATGGTTTAGGACTTTGAAAGCTATAATTAGCTATGAAGGATCTCACTTCATAAGCAAATGGCTTAAGTGGTTGCTTGACAAGTGCAAAGTGAAACATAAAATTGCCACTAGCTATCATCCATAGTCAAATGGGCAAGTTGAACGGGTGAACTATGAGATTAGAGGAATCCTTGAAAAGGTAGTGCAACCTAATAGAAAAGATCAGTCTTGAAAGCTCGATGATGCTCAATAGGCCTATCGAATTGCTTTTAAGACACCGTTAAGAATGAATCCTTATCAGTTAGTCTTTGGAAAGGCATGCCATTTGCCGCTTGAGTTGGAGAGTAAAGTTCACTAGGCTTTAAAGCAATTAAATTGTGATCTTAAGCAAGCTGGTGAGAAAAGGATGTTACAACATGATGAGTTAGAGGAGTTGAGGTTATTTTCGTATGAGAATGCCAAGATGTATAAAGAAATGACTAAGATATGTCATGACAACCGGATACAACCTTGTGAATTCAGAGAAAGATAGAAAATATTGTTGTTTTATTCGAGGTTAAGGTTATTTTTGGGAAAGCTCAAATCCGATGGAAAGGATCTTATACCATCTATAAAGTTTACTCATATGGAGCAGTAGAATTGTACAACAACTAGGGAGGAATGTTTAAAGTTAATGGTCAACGTCTCAAACACTATTAGGATGGTGAAGTTGAGCAAGTTGAAACCTCGTTAAATTTAATAGACCCTTAATTTTTATGTTTTTATTTTTAATAAATGGCATACTTAGAAATTATTTTCTTGGATTAATAGATCAAATTAAGTCTATCTAAGGAGATTGGAACTTAACCAGGACCATTTGTGACCCCTCCTACATTTCCTGGGAAATTAATTTGATGTAATTCTTCGAGAAGGAATTTTCTATGTAATCAAAAAGTTTTAATTTTAATTTTAATTTTAATTTTTATTTGTTTATATTTATTAAGAGGATCAATTTGGCCCAAGTACTAATCAGTTTATTTTTCTAGTTCAGTTTATTTTTTTAGTACAACAAAATAGTTGTAGTTTAGGGTTGAGGCCCATAATAGTGAAAAGGAGAAATTTACCCACTAGGAGTCGTTGCCACGAGAATGTTTCACTTCCCGTATTTTAGTTTTACATCTTCTACATCCTCTTCTTCTACTTGCACTTGTGTCCAACCATAACCACAAATTTTCCCTCCCCAAGTAATAAAAATAATAAATGATGACTATTATAGTGCAATCCAAGCATTGTTATGCAATGTTCTAAAATTATCCTAAAAATGCAGATGTATTCACTTAATTACAAATAATTAATTCCATCTAGAGGCCTAAAATATAACTCTTTTCAAGAGTTATCACACGCCCAAACTTGACTTATGGCTTGTCCTTAAGCAAATAATGTATGAATATGCATGAATGCAAGGAATTGCCAAAACAATCAGTCACCAATTATATTGTCAAATCATAATGAGCATACTGTGTACCTCTATTCTTAGCAATCTTCTACTGGAAAAAAGAAAAATTGCTTACAGTTCTTGTAAACCTGCTTAGCAAATAAAGTGTAGAAAATGTTTCCTAAAGGTAAAACTTCATAAATATTTCAACAATTAAAACTATAGCAGATTTCTTCTGAATATACCTAGGTTATCTCTCTCCTAAACTTAGTATTATTTTAACATTTATTCAATTTCAAACACAAAAATTTTCTAGGGAATTCATATTGCCACATGATTTTATACTTGACAATCTCAATGGAGCATACACTAGACTGCCATGTATTATATCATGTCACAATATGATTATAAATCACTCATGAAACAGAAGCTTTTAACTAAAAAGATGGATGAAGCAAACAACTACCTTTTTAGCAATTTAGCCTAAAAATTAAGTGGAGTGTCCCTAAAATATATAATTTTTTTTTACTAACACTCATATCTGAACTCATTTTTCTAGTCAACAATATAATGGAGCAAACAAAAAATTATTGACCTACTCAATAGATTCAAACATTAGATTATTCATATTATTTTACCATGACAAATTATACACTATTACTCTACTGAAATTAAGTCAAGAAGTCCTAAATTTATTCAAAGAATGCTACTATAACCTAATTGCATTTATATTTCAATTATTCTACTTTTAGAAATTCATTTTCAACAATTGTCTTATGCTAAACATGCCTAAACAACTATCACAATATTTTATAAGTTTACAAAGAAGAGTTATTATCCTCATTGAACATCATTTATAACCATATACTCACATAATCAGGCAGTTGAACGAAAATTGAATGTTATGGCAAAACGACTGTATAAACAATTAACAATGCAGTTTATATGCACAACACATGCCAAACCTAAGGGCATTATCCTCAATGCATGAACATGAAAGAATTAAATGAATAAAAGATACATGAATGCAATTAACAAATATGAACTAAAATGAATGAAAATTATCAAAATCAAAGCTTTGATGGGAAGAATGTTACTTTACTTGGGTTGTGTAGATTTCCTTGCAACTTGTTTGTAACGTTGTGGCTGATCCTGATCATTACTATCAGCTTGAACGGTTTCACCAGTAACCTTTTTGAATATTTTTCTCTTAAGCTAGTTGATGGGCACCTCTTCCTCATCATCATCGGTATCTGACTTTGTGAGTTCATCAATTAGTTAATGAACGGCACGTTCCTGGGCAGTGATTGGGGCCCTGAATTGTGGTCCAGGCAATAGTCTGAGTGTTATCCATTCCATTATCATCAGATTCAATGTGGATAGATTCTGTCCTGGCTTCATCTCTCTCTGGTTCTTGGTTGTGCGTAGGAGCTGTAGTAGGTTCTTTATCTTCTGCTTTAGGATTCAATAGCAGTTCCTTACGAAAAATAGGAAATGGTGGCATTGGGCATAAGAAGTTCTTTTGCAGGGATTACGAATGGCAATATCACATTGGCAAACATATCCAAAAGATGGCCATCTCTTCTTGAGCTTTTCCAAATTCAATGACAAGCATTTTATGATGTTTTTCAAACACACAAAATTACTATTTCAAACCCTCTACAGCTTCAATCATTCGCCGCTCAAAATTAGCGTGAGAAGTCGAGGTATCAACAAAAGTAGTCCTAGGAGGAGAAGACGGAGATGTGCAAGTTTGCCTTGGCATTTCCTCGCCAGCCAGTTTCTAAGCAATGTGCGTTGTCATAGCCCTTTTGTTCAAAAGGTGGTCTTCATTCGGTTGTAGGGGAACCTTGACTCTTTGGTAGAGTGCACTGATTAGTAAGGAGAAATTTAAGGTGCCAACATTTTTTTGGGCACAATGATGAATCTCACGAAAGATAATGTTTCCAACATTAATCTTTTGGCCCACCATTATGGAGTGGAGAAGTAACAATCGATCCTTTGAGATTGTAGCATTATGTGTAGAAGGAATGAAACGGGTTTTCAAGAAATGGTATTGAATCTTGCATTGAGGCTTCAATATGACTTTGTCAATGGTGTAGCAGTCATTTCTTGAAATTGACTATTGTGTACCTTTCACACAAACATCAGTGAGAACCTAGGTTAAGCGCTCTAGGGACATTGTCTTCACAAAGTTAGCATGCTCGTCAGGACCTTTAGACAATCCATATTGGGCATTGATGGAATCCTCATCAAGTAGAACTGATGCACTGCGCACATATATAAATGCATTATTAGGAGAAGTAATGTGGGCATAAAACTCTTTCACTACCTTTGGGAAGACATTATCAGGATGGAGACAGAAGATTCCCCATCCATGCTTTTCAACAACTGATGAGATGGCCTATGTATACCCCATGAAAGAAGCATCCTGAATAAGGAATCCTTTTTCTTTAGCAAGTTTACTGAAGAAGTTGTGTGGAGAGGCAGAGGTTGAATCAGAAGCTGTTTAGGAAGCTATTGAAGAAAATATAGAAAGCTTGAAAATGAAAAGGCTAGTTTTATTACAGTTATGAAGGAAAGAGAGAGTAAAAGTAGAAAACAAAACGAGATGAAAATGTGGGAAGAAGCTGAATCGACTAGGTTAAAATGTTAGAGAGAAGAAATTGTGACGTGTGCGATAAAATTGGCCTTAATCATGGTCTGACAAGGTAAAACAATTAGCATTTAGTGAGAAAAGAAAATGTATTTAGCGCAAATTTGTGGAAATTAAAAGAATTGGGCTAATGGCTTCAATTTGTATGTATTCTGGCCCAAAAAGAAACCTGTAACAAGAAAAAAACAGTTAAATAAATTTATTGGGTATTAAATACAAAAAGTAAAAAAAAAAATAAAGAAGAGAAATAAATTTTTTGTTGTGCATTATATGAGCTCCAAAATAATGTTTCAGGCGTTGACCATTGACTTTGAAAGTGGATCCTTTTTTTCCATCTTTAACATCGATAGCTCCATGAGGGTATATACGCTCGACTTTGAATGGTCCAGACCATCTCGACTTTAATTTGCCAGTAAATAGTTTAAGTCTAGAATTAAATAGCAAAACTTGTTGTCCAGGTACATATTAATGTGGCAAAATTTTCTTGTCATGCCATCATTTTGTCTTTTCTTTGTATAGTCTAACATTTTCATAGGCGTGAGCTTGAAATTCATCCATCTCAATAAGCTCTAGTAAGCGATGAGTTGCAGCAGCACCCCAGGCCATGTTTAGTTTCTTGATTGCCCAAAATACTTTGTGTTCTAGCTCAACTGGCAAATGACATGATTTACCATAGACAAGCTTGAAAGGTGACATTCCCAACGGTGTCTTGAAAGCTATCAATAAGCCCATAAGGCTTCATCCAACCTTGCTGACCAATCCTTGTGGTTGGGATTAACAAATTTCTCTAGAATTTGCTTGATTTCTCTATTGGAAATTTTAGCTTGTCCATTTGTCTGTGGGTGGTATGTCATGGCAAGTTTATGTTTAACCCTATATCATTTTAGAGCGTTGGCAACTAATCTATAGTCAAAATATGAAACTTCATAACTAAGTAAAGCACGAGGGGTACCAAACTTGGTAAAAATATTTGTATGTAGGAATCTTAGAACTGATTTGGCATCATTTGCGGGTAAAGCCACAGCTTCAACCTATTTGGAGACATAATCCACAATGACAAGAATGTAGATATTGCCCCAGGATGGTGGTAATGGTCCCATGAAATCAATTCCCCATACATCAAATAATTGCACCTCTAAAATATTTTGCAGTGGAATTTCGTGTCTCTTTGATAAGTTAGAAGTTCTTTGAAAGTGATCACAACTTTGACAGAACTCATGAGCATCTTTAAACATGATGGACCAATAAAAACTAGATCGGAGAAACTTTGCAGCAGTTTGCATGCTTGCAAAATGTCTGCCATAAAGTGCAAAATGACAGTGATGCAAGATACTTTGAATTTCATCATCTAGAATACATCTTTGAATTACATGATCTGCACACTGCTTGAATAAAAATGGCTCATCTCAGTAATATTGCTTAACATTGTGAAGGAATTTCTTTTTCCCTTGATGATTAATCGTAGGTGGCAGCAACCCACTGACTAGAAAGTTAACAATACCACCATACCATGGCAATGCCATAGCTAACAATAATTGCTCATCAGGGAATTCGTCTTTAATCATTTGACTATCACCATAATTATTCCCTGCTTCAAGTCGTGACAAGTGATCAACCACCTGATTTTCAGTGTCTTTCCTATCTTTGATCTCGAAATCAAATTCCTGCACCAATAATATCCATCTAATGAGTTTGGACTTGGCCTCTTTTTTTGTCACCAAGTATTTAATGGTAGAATGGTCTGTATAAACTATGACTTTGGTGCCCACTAAATAAGCTTTGAATTTTTCAAAGGTAAATACCACTGCTAACAATTCTTTCTCTGTGCTGATATAATTGAGCTGTGAATCTATCAACATACGACTAGCATAATATATAGCATGAAACATCTTGGATTTTCTTTTCCCCAGAACAGCTCCTACAGCAAAGTCACTTGCATCACACATTAGTTTGAATAGTAAAGTCTAGTCTACTGTAGTGACTATAGGTGCTGTAATTAGTCGCTCCTTTAACTCTTTGAACGTTTTTGAGCCTAACTCATCAAAATGGTATGGTCTGTTTTGTTCCAACAATTAACAGAGAGGTTTGGATATCTTAGAAAAATCCTTGATAAAGAGACGGTAAAATCCAGCATGACCAAGAAAGCTTTTGATTCTTTTCGCCGAAGTGAGTGGTGGCAACTTTTCAATTACTTTTATTTTTCTTTGTCGATGACAATTCCCTGCTGCAAAATCTTATGGCCCAAAGTAATGCCTTCACAAACTATGAAGTGGCAGTTTTCCCAATTCAACACAAGATTTTTTTTCTTGACATTGGCACAGTACTAACTCTAAAATTTTCAAATAGTCTTCAAAAGTGTAGCCAAACACCGAGAAATCATCCATGAATACTTCAAGGAATTTCTCCACCATGTTGAAAAATATTGCCATCATGCAACATTGGAATGTTAAAGGTTCATTACATAACACAAATGACATTCTTTTGAAAGAAAATGTCCCATAAGGACAAGTGAATGTAATATTTTCTTGATCAGTTGGAGATATGAAAATTTTTTTGTACCTTGAGTAGCCGTCTAAAAATAGTAGAAGGCATTCCCTGCTAGTCTGTCCAACATTTGATATATAAAAGGCAGAGGGAAATGGTCCTTCTTCATTTCTTTGTTGAGCTTTTGATAATCCATACAAAATCTCTAACCTGTGACAGTACGTGTGGGAATGAGTTCCTTGTTATCATTGCTAACTACAGTGATCCCTTCTTTCTTGGGTACACACTGAACAGGGCTCACCTAAGAGCTATCAGAAATTGGGTATATAATTCTAGCATCCAACCATTTGATAATCCCCTTTTTAACTACTTCTTTCATGACAAGATTTAGCCTCCTTTGCTGTTCAATAGATTTTCCATGAAAATCTTCAAGTATTATTTAGTGCATACAGATTGTTGGGCTAATTCCTTTGATATCCGCAATTGACTATCCTAAAGCTTTCTTGGATTTTTAAAGACTTCTAGTAATTGCATCTCTTGATCTGTTGTAAGCTCGGTAGAGATAACTATGAGTGGTGTATCATTATCTCCAAAATAAGTGTACTTGAAATGCAGTGGTAATGGCTTCAGTCAATTATGTTTTATTTAATTTAACAGAGTCTGCATCAGAATTATTGTGCATATGTCCTGCAAATTATTCCTGAATTACAATGTCAACAAATTCAGCAGCATGGCATTCTTCATCTAGGTTTGCACACTTTAAAGCATCAAACACATTAATGTCAACTATTCATCATTAATCCTCATGGTTAATTCACCTTTCTGTACATCAATCAATGTTCTACAAGTTGCTAAGAAAGGTCGTCCAAGTATTATAGGTACCTCTTTATCTACTTCACATTCCAGAATAATAAAATCTATTGGAAAAATGAACTTGTCAACTCTTACCAGTACATCTTCAATTTTACCTTCTGGATGGACATCTGATCTATCAGCTAGTTGTAGTATGACTGTAGTAGGTCTTGCCTTTCCTATCCCAAGTTTCCTGAAAATAGACGTAGGCATTAGATTGATACTTGCACCTAAATCGCATAATGCTTTACCTACATAATGGTTTCCAATTGAGCAAGGTATAATGAAGCTCTCTGGATCTTTAATTTTGGTGGCAATTCATTCTTTAGCATTGTTGTGCACCCTTTAGTAAGTGCAACAGTTTCAAACTCACCTAACCTTCTCTTCTTAGATAGGATATCTTTCATGAATTTTACATAGTTAAACATTTGTTCTAATGCTTCCACCAAAGGTATATTAATGTGTAATTGCTTCAAGACCTTCAAAAATTTCTTGAGTTAAACATCTTGCTTCGACTTTTGGAAACGCTGGGGAAAAGGTGGTGGTGACCTACCTTCCATTTGTTAAGGCTGATTTGCCATGACATTTGTATTGGCTTTACAAGATGAATTTGCTTCTGTATGCTTTTGTTTACTACCATATTTTGTATTTTGTTCCACTACTAATTCAAAAGTTGCACTTTCGGGAACTTCTGAACTTTCCTCCTCAGTAAGTCAATGTTCACAACTCCTGGCAGCTAAATGCCACTCCGGAGTGTTATAGCCTTACATTTTTCCTTTCCTTGAGATCAAGAACTTTCTTTGTGACTAGGCAATGCTCCTTGTTGTCTGGAACTTAATGCAATGGCAATTTGTCCCACTTGATTCTCCAAAGCTTTTAAGGAAGCTGCCTGGCTCTAAAGAATCTCATCATTCTTAGCCATATACTCCTTTAATAGAGCTTTCATAGTTGATATTGAAGATGACAAAATTTGTTGCACATTTTGCTGCGCATTGGTTGACCAGCCATATTTTATCGATTAACATTGCTGGCATTTCCCATTCCTTGATTGCTCCAGCCAAAATTTGGATGTTGTTTCCACCCTGGATTGTATGTTTTGGAATAGGGATTGTTTTTGTTACGAATAAAATTCCCCATGTAATACGCAGCGACTGGATTGGATGGGCATTCATCTAAAACATGATCGTCTCCACAGCATACGCATGCTAGTTTTGCAACCTTCATCTCCTGTTGTATAGAGGGTCTTTTCATAGTTTTAATTATATTTGTTAAAGATGATACCTAAGCTGTTAAAGATGTAATCATATCAAGTTCCATTGCAACTTGCTCCAGCAACTCTTCTACCGGTACTAACTTTGGTAGTGGGGTACTGATAATTATTGTTTACTATTTTTTTTAGAATTTTGTATGCTTCATTGTAGGATTTGTCAAGCATATGTCCCATTAGCAAATGCATCCACGACCATTCGCGTATGAGCATTTAAACCATTGTAGAACATTTTCATGTGTCCAATGCTGAAAACCATGCATCGAGAATTTTCTAATTAGTTCCTTGAAATGCTCCCATGCTTCATATAATGTTTTATCTTCCAATTGCCCAAAGGATGTAATGTCATTCCTGAGCTTGACATTCGTGTTTGGAGGATTGTACCTAAGCAGAAATCTCTGACACAGTTCATTCCAAGATGCCACTATACCTGATGGTAACGCATTCAACCATGATTTGACACGATCTTGCTATGAATAAGGGAACAATTTTAATCTAAGGGCATCTTTAGGGAGACCCTGCTGCTTGAATGAGTCACAGACTTCAAGAAAAAGTGTTGAGCTGTAATATGTGGCCTAAACTGCCCTACCATTTGCAGCATCTAAAACATTACTGGTTTTAATTTAAAGTGTTGAGCTTAAATATGTGGCCTAACAATTCTTGAATTTAGATCATCCAAAATAGGCATTACATGTTCTCTAATGGGTCTGTCTCTAGCATCTATGATTCGAGGAATATCAACATTCCTTTCATTCCGAAGTATTTTATCTTCTCTGATTTGATCATTTCTAATTCTCTCCATTTTTCTTAACTCTTTTCTTCTTCGCCTTAATGTCCTTTCAATTCCAGGATCAAAACAATGTTCTGTATCCTCTTGAATACTTCTTCTCATGTAATAATACAAACTTGAAAAATAAAATAAAATAAAATACTAGTTAACTGCTCTAACAAAAATAACAAGAATAATAACAATTCAACTTTTCACCAATATTGCCGATCCCTAACAACCACACCAAAAACGTGTTGCGTGTAAATAACTAATGCAATTGTGCAAGTTTACATGTCATTCAAGTGATAAAGTGATAAGTAAGTAGTGTCTCCACAGGGATCAAAAATTGGTAAGAAATTGAGTAAGTTATTATAATCCTATTGGCTATACTGAATAGTAGGAAATACTTTCAAGTTGAATAAGATGTTTTTATAATGAATTAATGAAATCAAATGCTAAAAAAAAAAGAATTGATTTAGCAATTAAATGTTGTAGCAAATTACAGAGAAAAGCAAGAGTATTTCTGTTGTAGAATGAATAAGGCTAGAATTATTCAGGAGAAATGTTAATATAAAAATAATGCCATGGAAAAATATTGTCTAATCAACTGCTCAAAGAGTCACTACTGTAACATGCCTCTTTCGATAGCTAGATCAGTAAGCTAGAAATCTAAGTTACTGTATGTCTACAGAACTCTAGAATAATAACTGTAATGAACGTTTTTCTCTGTGCAACTCACAACATTTATGTATAGAGTACTAAGAAGATTCTGTCAAGTATTCACATGCATCAAATGATTCAAGAGCTTGCATATTTAACCTGTTCAGAATTAAAATACATCTAAGAACACAACACACAATCAACTATGTCTAGAGCTTGCATGCATGTATTTAAAATAAGCATAAATTGAATGAAACAGTGAAATAGACAATCTCAAATCATAGGCATTAAAGATGATAAAACATTCACCCAAATAACTCCAACCCAAAAAAGATTTAGTTTATGGGTGGAAAAGTTAAATTAAAATAAAATCATTCATCAACATTCTCAAATAAGTTTGAATCACAAAAATCAGGAAAATAAAGGCAGAAAGGCGAGAATTCTCGCCACACTCTAGCTTTTCTTTGATCTTCAGATTGTATGTGAATCTAGAATAATTATCTCTCCCTTTCTTCACGTCTGTATTTTGCTCGCTTAAGTTGTTTCCCTTTCTTTCGCTAGAATTCTCCAAAAAATTGAGAGAAAAACTGCTGTCACCAATTTTCTTCTCACACCAATTCTCCTTTATCATTTTTCTTCTTTTCTCTTCTTCTTTTATTGGGTAGATCCGTCCCTCTCAGCACACATTTTTTCTCCTCTTTTCCTGGGTGGTGTTTTGGTACACGTCCAACTAGCTGAGAGTGACATGGATAGAGTGCTGAGTCATCTTCCTGGAATTTGCATGACCATTTTGTTGACAATTAATCTCACCATTTGCCACGACAATGTTTCACTTCCCATATTTTCCTTTTGCATCATCTTCATCCTCTTCTTCTACCTGCACATGTGTCTAACCACAACAACAAATTTTCCTTCCCCAAGTAATAAAAGTAATAAATGATGACCATTATAGTGTAATCCAAGCTTTGTTATGTAATGTTCTAAAATTATCCTAAAAATGCATATGTATTTACTTAATTACAAACAATTAATTCCATCTAGAAGCCTAAAATATAACTCTTTTCAAGAGTTATCAACCGTCCATAGGGTCTCTAAAAACCCTAAATTTTCCGCCACTTTTCCCTTCCCTCATTAATTTACTGCCCAAGTAATTGCTTGTAGCTAAATTTTGGCTATAAATTTACCCTAATCCATCACTATATAAACCCTTTCATACCATCATATTTTTCACAATCATTCAAGCAACTAGCTTAAACCTTAGCCACCCATTCTATTCCTTTTTGATGTTAGCCTCAAATTCCAAAACTTTTCCCAAATTTCTTCCCTTGTCACAAGTCCCTCTTATCGCGGCATCAATTTTATTGCCAAAGTAGCCTTGTCATCACCGCAAACTCGTTGTCTTTGAAATTAATCACCTTCGTAAACCTCCACCACACACACTATCAATTTGTTTCCCTTCTTTTGTTAAAATTTTGCCTATTTTTTAGGAAAAATCACCATGTATTGTAAAAGAACTAAATCTTCCAAGACTTCCGCCAAAAATCTAATTGTGATTCAAAACGAGGAAGTAAGGGAAAAATTTGATTCCATCTTCATGAATCAACCCATGATGGCAGAAAAATGTTTCAATTTGGAGAGCAATGACAAGATGATCATGCCATTGTTAATTCGAAAGATGATTAATGCTTTAAATTGGGAACAATTATGTGATGCATGCTTAATGCTTGATGAAGATTTAGTGCAAAAGTTCTATGCCAACTTGACCATGCTAGATGCTAATGAATTTCTCATTCATAAAAAGAAGTACCCCTTACTTCTGAATCCATTAATGATTTGTTTAACTTTCCTGATTTTGAAGAAGATGACTACTCTACCATGATGACCAATATCAAATAGGATTTTCTTCAACAATTTCTTAATGTGGTTACAAATCTAGGATCCTAATGAATTATAAGAAAGTATTGTAGTCATCCTAATGGCTAAGGTATGATTTTACTTTATTTGATATAGCTTCATTCCTCCCTCACATAGTTCCACCATCTTGATGGGCAAATGGTATTGTTGTATACGATTATGATAGAAAGGTCTATCAATTTTTAGTGAATTATTCTTAAGGAAATTCAATATTACACTAGGAAAAAGGCAGGAAGTGCCTACTTTTCATCATTGATTACTTCGCTTTGCTTGAGGGCCCAAGTAAGATCAAAGGCAAACTTGAAGGACTATTATGTTCAAGGTTACATAACAAGGCATGAATTTGAGAGTTTAGTGGAGAATGTTGGATTATTAAACTAAGTTGAACCAATGAGCCAAATGAACCAAAATCAGAAGGGTCATAAACCAAATCTAAATCAGAAGGTGACTCAGTTGATGAGACAAAAGAAGTAGAAACTAAAGAGGAGAGAAACAATCCTGAACCGAGGGTGGAACCAAATGTTACTGAACCAGTGGAGCCAAGTTTTAATCTTGAGATGACCATTCTTACTTCTTCAAACACTATGAAGAATTTAGAATTATCAACTATGATGGATATGTGGAAATTCATCCATAACCAACAACAAGCTTACTGGAGATATGCAAAATTTTGTTCCTAAGTTCCCAGATCATATCTTCAAGACATGGCAAGAGAAGATTGTAGGATCAAGTGCAACAAAGAAAGGAAAAGGAAAAAGATATAGAGGATGACCCAAACAAAAAGAGGGAATTTCTTATCCTTAGTATTTATTTTTAAGTGTTTATTTCTATTCCTTAGTTAGTATTTTGCTTTCGTATAAAAACTAAGATATTGCAAGCATGTATAAAATAAGCTCAATGCCTCTTCATTAGAAAAAAGCAAAGTGATGTGGTAATGAGAATGAACATGTCTAGGATTGGATTGTTGAGAAAGAATTGGTACTTAAGCAGTCTTCAGGACTCACCTCTCTTTCTTGCTATCCTACTTGGTGTTCAATTTTCATTCATTACTTTATTTTTGCAATGAGGACATTGCTTCTTTTTAAAAGGGGTAAAGCAATATTTGTATAAATTTTTAAATTTTCAAGTATGTTTCAATCTTTTCACATAACTATGTTGAAATAAATGAATGTTCAGAAAGAATTTTTGTTTATAAGTTAGTCTAAATACAAGCATGATTTCTGATTTTATCTGAGTTTTTTTTATGTTATCTTTAGTTATGGAATGCTTGTGTATTCTTAGGTCTTATGTAGCCTTTTACCATAAAAATTGAACTTCTTTTGAAATAAACATGCATGTAGGTTTAAGTTTTTAGAATTGACTTAGTAACTTTCTTGAGGGAAAATCCTAGGAGACATAAGAATATAAACTTGATTTAGGCACATTTTCTTTAGATTGTTTGAGCCTTTCAAGCCTACCATATAAATTTTGACCCTTGAAACCTTAATTTGAGCCTTAAAGACTATTTTATTATTATTTACCTACATCAAAAGCCATGCTACCATCTTTTTAAATTTTATCTTATTTTTGCACCTATCTTAATTATACTTGTCTTGGTAAGCAAAGATCGAGGAAAAATACAAAAAGGTGTACATGTTCTTCATATGTTTAAATTAAAAAAAAGCTCTATTCAAATGTCAAGCAAAAAGAGCAAAATAAATACTCAAAGTATTGAGAAGTATTGGGCATATGTTTCAAAATTAAGTTTGGGGGGTGAAAAAACCCATGAGCAGGAAGGATGTAACTCGAATTGATCCAAGGCAAAGATAGGGTTAAGGTTATTGAACCTAAAATTCACCTCTCTTTATCCCTACCTTAAGCCTAGCCTCATTACAACCTTATAAAACACCTATTGATTTGGATGATTATGCTAACTAAATTAGTGGGGAGGAAGTGCTAAGTTCAAGGACCATTAATTAGACCTTTTGATTTCTTTGTTTGATTGATAAGGAAACTTTGATCGAATGGTGAATGTTATGTATGATCTTGAAAAACATGCACTTTATAACTTATGTTAGCAGTTTCCCACTTAGAATAAAATTTTGAAATAATGTTTGCATATGAGTGACTTATCAATGAAAAGAGTTTGTGAGCAGGATCTTGTTGATGCATGATTATGTGTAAAGATTGATGCTGCTTAATCTTATTGCAAAATTGCCTTAGCAATAGTTGTGATTTACATGAAACATTGCTCGGGACGAGCAATGCATTAAGTTTGGGGGTGTGTAAACTCTAAATTGTATAGGATTTTCTAGTCATTTTTACCACCATTTTACTGAAAAATAACACTAATCCCGAGCAATTGTTAATAAAATAGTGAATTTTGCTTGAATCTCAATCACGAACAAGAATTTATGAAATATGCAAATTTGTGTTTTATTATATGAATTTTGTGCATAAATTAAATCATTTTCATGTTATTTTTTAATGTGTTACGTTTAAATAATGCAGTGGGACCATAAGGTGATATAATATGGAACTTAGTAAAATTCTTGCATGGACATGAACAAATCCACCCTACTTGGATGGCAAAACCATGTAAAATTGGGTCATAGATATTAATTTGAGCCAATTAAAGTGATGTTACATGATGGACATGTCTGGTTATTTATTAGGTTATGAAACCATCCAACAAGGGGGAGTAAAGCCCAAATGCGACACAAGCCTATTGCTACCCTAAAATCAACTTTGAGACAATTATTTCAAGGTCCTAACATTGTGAAAATTAGTAAAAATTAGCAAATGAAGATTGCTCAAGAAATCGTCCACCCTATGGCTAAATTTAGCATGATTCCATGCTTAAATCAAGCAACCAACTCACCCTCATTTCCACTTGTTATGGTTGGCCATTAATGGGAGAGAACCAAGGGATCTTTGACTCCATTTTTAGTAAATTCAGCCATGAACCTTAAGTATAAATACCACACTCCTCTTACATTTTCATTTATCCCTTCATCCTTAAAAATCATCCATCATTCCTTCATTCATTACTCATCCATTCATTTTTTTTATTCTCTCATTTTTTTCTTTCCACGCATAGCACTTTAGCCAACAAAACCGTGATAAGGTTGTCTCTTGGCTAGCCACCTTGATAAGCCATTAGCAAAGGAGCAACATGAGGACAGAAGGAAAATATCTTCATTTGGTTTTCGCAAGACTATCGATTTGAGCAAAGTTTATTCTTCCTTTACGTTGTTATTTTGATTTAATCATGTTTGCAATGTGTTGAGCTAGGATGATTGCATTTATTTAAAGAAGTTTGTTTAACTCATGTTTATAGTGTTTTTGCCTCAGTTGATCATCTTTTCAATTAAATTCAAGTATGTATTTCATCAATAAGTGATTGGATACATTTGAATTAGCTAAGCAACCTTGACTAGACGATGACTAATGGACATAATAATTAAAAAGTGCATGCTTAATTTAGATCTTGATCCGACTAAATTAAAGGTTCATAATAACTTTAACGAGCTCTATTATCTTGCATAGTTTTTAGATTTATGTGATTAAATTGTTTCGAACCTGATCTGTCCCATTTACTTCACATGAATTCTAAGAAACCCTTAGTTTAATATGGTTAGTAAAATGCATATTTCACTAAGTAATAGATTCTTAAAGGATTTAATTTGGTTTCCAAACTCATGAAAGATGGAGTTGCCATGGAATGTTTTCCGAACACTGTTAAGCATGAGAAAAATAAACTAATTTGAATAGTGTAATTATCTTAGAATATTCATGTTATTGATTGTTGAATTTTGTGTTTTGCTGCTAAACTTATCTCATACATTTCATTTAATACTTTTCATTTAGATTAATTTGCATTAAGGATCATCTTGCATTTAGATAATTTAATTTAGTTTAAACATTATCACTCCAAATATTGTGTCTTTATCACCAATTTGTTAACTTTAATTTAACAATTAATTGATTAAAATACACAGTCTTTATGGAGACAATAACTCTTTTACTTACTTTATTACTTGATAACAACTGTGTAAACTTGCACAGACCTGAGCATTACACTATGCCACGGGTCCAATTGGAGGCTATAAACTAAGATGAGTAAGACCATGGCTAAAAGTTGCTATGACATCATGACAAAAATGAGTAAGACCATAGCTACAAGGCGCGATGACATCATATGAAAGCACGCTGAAATGGTAAATAGAACTAAGACCATAGCAGAAAGACGTTATGGCATCCTTTGGTATTTCGCTGAGATAGTAAACATGCGGTTATATCGAGTAAGACCATAGTTAAAAGATGCTACGGCATTGTTGATAGACCGCTAGGTAGATAAACACATGATATTCTGATGGGACAATAAACACGGGATGAAAGGGAGTAAGACATGAGTTAGGAGAGGACAACTACTATAGTCCGTTGGGATAGTAAACACAACGTAAGACTATAGCTCGACTATGGAAACCACTGGAGTCTGCTAGGACAACTAACATGGGACCAGGTTATAAAAATATAGCACTATTACAGCATCTTGTGGAGTCTGACTGGACACTAAACATGGAGTTGCCCACTGGGACAGTAAACATGGGTGGACCTTTAGTATGGTAAAAGTGGGAACTTTTGAAAACAAGGTAAAAGGTAAGTATAAAGTGGGAAAAGACTACTAACATGGCAGTTATGAAGGTAAGGAAAACATGTGGAAGGTAACCTAACAGGAGTAATCATAGGAGTGATGCACTAGTGGTGCCTGATGTAAGAGCAAGCAAAAGTGGTATAACCAAGGATCATAGATAAAGATCTTGTAATAAGAGTTTTCAAAGGATGCTTAGAGAAACCTCATACGTTAGTGGGTTGTCTTAGGAATGTAGGCTAGAAGGAAATGAGAGGTTATATAGAGACAATCGATGAAGAAGGATATACGTGAGGGTAGATATGTTTGTCAAGACTATTACACTTTAAGGAGGAATATTTAAAGAAGTGTCATCAAAATGGAGAATTATATGGTGATGCAGTATGAAGGAGAAATCCTGAACTCTGAGGGCATACAATAGTATTTGACCAAGTGCTGAGGGCTACAAGGGTCTATAGCTGAAGAGCGTGTTATGCGTAAGGGTAGGGTAATGTATCTAAAGTGGATTACAAGTAGTAATCTAACCACTAATTAAACCAAGCGGTATCTGGTCCCCTAGGGTGGTGCGGGACCCGGACTGTTACACTAATGAAAGGAATGGAAGAATGTCATAAGGGATTAGGATAAGAAAAAGTCTGACATGGACTAAATAATTTTGGAACACTTACCATGGGCCTTTAGGTGACAGGCTAGAGGACAACATTACTAGGGTAGGATGGTGGGAAGACGAATTCCAAGATGGGGATAAGTGGAAATAAAAAAAATAGGTAAAGAAATGATGGAGTCAGTGGAAGAGAGGAGGCATTTAGAGGAGTTACCAAGATGGCTCGAAGGTTGATAGAATGGATAACTATAAATCACTCGACAATCTATTCACTTGTGGATAGGGTCGAGAATAGAATAAAGTCTACTACGACGAGTTTAAAAGAAATTTCCCAGACAAGTAGGGAGCTGGTCGCATTTCTTTTTATTTAATTGAACCCCCATAAGAGTGGGCCTATTTATGTGAAATATGGAAATTCTCTAAGTTCATTAGAACTTACAAAGGTTTGATCCATGATTGCAGGATTTGAGAGAAGAGGAACCCAAGGAGAGACCAAGCTAGATTGTGTGGGGTCAATTATTGGTTGTCTTTGTTGAAGTCATGCACATAGGAAAAAAGGGAGGGTACCTTTAGGAATTTTGCCATAAGGGTGACCTTATTGTAACCTGGTAGCCTAGAGTAGGGAAAGAAGAATTATATTAGGAATTGGAAAATATTGTACTCCTTTATAAATAGGTAATATAACATGTTTTAAATTTAAATGAATTCTAAGTTGGAACAATAACCTGGTCCAATTGTGACTCTCTCACCCAAATCCAATGAACGGGTCAGGTAAGGGTATTACACTAAGTAACTCTGAAATTCATTTTGAGGTACCATAACTTCAAGTAATACAAACTCATTGTCTTTTAAAGTCATTGTCCAGACCTCAGTTTTTGCATTAGAAGAAAAATACATGTGATAGTGAAGTATGTCGGTTGGCTCCTTTACAATAATGGTTGAAAAGTGTGTCGACTCCTCCATACCCTCATCTAATTCTCGGTTTAACTCTTCCTCTACGTCTAACTCTACTCTTACTCCTACTCATATTTCTATGTCAATCGGAGTGAAAAACCATCTTCGCTTTTCACAATCTCATCACAATGTCTGAACACCTATGTTCCACTCATCATGCTCAATGACGGAGAAGTGGCCCTCATCCTTGAGCTTGAGAATATCATGCTCGACCTCATCCATCAGAGTTTACATTGCAATTCAACATTGGACAACTTCCAATATCTACTCCAACATCTTGGACATGGAGGACACAGTAGCTTAGCACGAAGACATGCTCTCCTCTAATGTTCCAACCCGTGTAGCAAGCGATGGGTCTTCCATGTACTCGTCACTCCCCATATTACTTTCTAAATAGTAATATGAAGAATATGAAACTTGCTTCAGATAACTAGCTGACCACTGGGGGTTGTAACTATCCATACCATCCACATACCCATACGACCCATGAGGGTGCTTGTATGAATATTCGTGCCATCTATGGTCACCATAATAACTCCAATGGCTTGTCGAATCTCCATTCACTGAACTCAACTACTCTTCATAGTTGTATTAGTCACCCAACCAACTATATCCATTATTATTAAACATGATTAAGCTAAATCTTTAATAACACAAATTAATATAAAAAGACAAAAATAAAATATTATATAACGAATAAATGCACTATCTAATTTCCTTGTCTTTCATCTAATATTGCCTCAAAAGCAACAAGCTTGACTAAACATTTACATCGTTACAATCCCCAAGAAAGGCACTAACAACTTGACTACGCCCCAGTGTGTGTGCATCAAGGCTTAGAATCAACACTTATACAACCAATAATATAGCGATATCTGCAAGTGTGATAGGTCAGTTGTAATATTTATAAGTGTTACAATGGAACACTTTGAGCATTGCAAGGATTAAACACAAGGATTTTCAAATTCGTAAATGTGTTTATCAAGTTAATTACAATTTAAGTAGTTACTAATCTAATCGATTCTGACATTATAAGTGCAAGTTCAAAGAAAGAAGATTTGAGGTATATCTAAAATAACAAATAAAAGTACCAAGCTAACTTTCTTCCTTTTTAGTAGAAACAATGAAAATGGATTGAAATTATGGTTGTGTGAGTCATGGATTATTAACCAAGCTAATAAATCTATGATGATTATTTTATTTGCTACTCCTAGCTAGGAATCTTCTCTCAGTCTCATCCTGAACTAGAAGGTACCACCTAAGTTCTCCTCTTGGTCTCACATAGGCATATATATCTCCTCTTGGCCTCACTATTTGACACATGTGTATCAAAGTCCTACATGATAGAATCTCTTATTGGTCTCGTCTGTAACAACCCATTTTTAGTGATATAAAAATAGTGGTATTGGGACCACAAATCTGACGAGTAAATTTTTATTTTATTATTTTAATATCTATGGGATATTAGAAAGGTCATATTAAATTTTTCTTAAGAAATTTTGATGTTTCCTTGATTAATTAAGTGAAAAGGGCTAAATCGTAAAAAGTGTGAAAGTGGAGTTTTATTAGTTAAAATGGTCAAATTGGTATGAAACTTTAAAGCGAATGGAATTAAATGGTAATTATACCATTCTTAAAGTTAGTGGACATATATAACATAGTTCAAGTGATTTTTTAAGTTATAAACTAAGGTTAAAATAGTAATTAGTAAAATTAAACTTAAAACAAATACAACAAAACATGTGCTCATCTTCTTCAAAGTGTTATCACCATAATTTCAAAGGAAGAATAAGCCATTTTAGGGTTCTTAAGTTCGAAAACTTCAAAGGTGTGCATGTAAGCGATTTCAACCCTTTTTTATGTTATTTATTTATTTTTGAGATTGTTTTAGCTTAATCTAGCTATCCTGGGGGTCAATTTGTAAAACTGTTAAAGGTTAAGGGTTATACAATGAATGTTTTTGAATGGTTTTTGATGTTAAATGATAGATTACGAAACTTTGTTGAGAAATAAATAAGTTTCGTAAAGTGATTTTTGATGAAATATACATTTATGGATTGATCTCTAAAAGTAGTAAAAGTTCATGTTAAATTTATGAAATAATGATTTATTTGGGGTTATATAAGTCCCTAATAGATTTGATTAGCTTGAATAGGGGATTAAAATGCTTAGATTTCAATTTATGAGCTTAAGGAGTAAATTGTGAAAAGTTAAAATTTAGGGGGAACTGGTAATTTTGCATAAATATGAAATGTGGACTAAATTGAATGCTAGAAGTACTAAGTTTGCTGAAAATTTCTATTTAGATCAAGATAAACCACGTACGGATCTAGATCGAGGCTTCATACCCCTAATTGTCGAGGTAAGTTTGTACGAATGGTTATTGTGTATATGCTATTTAAATTGATTATTATCTTGTTAGTTACATTGTAAATGGATTGATATATGAACATATCAATGCTATGGTAAATTGACGGATGTTGAGTCTCGGTTGAACCTTAGGAATTCGTAGGATACAAATGACATGTCATTAGGGATTTCATCTTTCGAGTGATAGTCTTGAATGTCCTACTGATGGCTGAGGTCCTGCATTTGTTGTAAATTCTCCATAGCTTGTGTAAGTAGCATCGTGTAGCTTATGTTCCAACCCACAGCTCATGTGAGCAATGATGTAAAGGAAAGGTTACAATTATGTAAATGCGCACTTTGTGTGAGCTTTCTCGAGTATCCGATGTGATTCTAGATGGTTCAATAGGTATGAAAAGGAAATGAAATGGTAAGTGTTCAAATGAAATGTATCATGAACTTATGAAAAGGAAATGGTGATCTAAATGCTGTGAATACATGTGTAAATTAATTGTTATGGATGAATTTATTTGAACCGTGTACAAATGTACTAACTTGTGAAGTTTGTGATGTTGTATAGGCATTATGCCAAGTTTATGGTTTAGTTGGTATTACATTTATGCTATTTACATTATGTAAATGAAATGGTAGTTGTGTTTAAGTTGTACGAGCTTACAGAGCATTAATTGCTTACGTAGTTTCTTTCTTATTTTTTTATAGATTTTCAGAAGCTCAATCGATTTGGAAGCTCGTCGGAAATCTATCACACTATCCAACATAAATATTGGTAGTTTTTTTTGAATGTTATGGCCAATGTTATAATGGCATGTATAGGTTGAATTGTAATGTCATTTTGTTCCATGGTTAGTTGGTGAATTGGCTTGTATAAGTTATGGATGTTATCTTGGTTTGGTACTATTTGATACCTTGCTAGATGGTATCATTTTGGTTGACTTATGATATGTGTTTGGAATGAATTCTATGGTATATTTGAAATGGTATGGTAATGGTCAAGTTGTTGCATGTTTGGTAAGTTTTGAATTAGGATTTGATGATTGAAATGTGGTAGAATTTGCATGTTTAGGTAAAGATTATTGAATGCATTTGAGGTGCATTTTAATGGCATATTGGTTAGTTGATTTAGGGTATTGGAGTGTCATATGCATATGTATGTTTAGGTAGGGTTTGATGCCTTGAAGTAGTGCACAAATGGTTCAAATGTTTATGCATGAAATGGTATTGGAAATGACTTGCTTTTAGGAAAATTTAGGTCCAAACGACTTGAGACACAGGCGTGTGACTCAACCATGTGTCATCTGAGAGTTCCTTTGTATGCAAGTCAATGAGTTACAAGACCTAACACACGTCCTGAAACATGAGCGTGTAGGGCAACTAAGAGAGTTACACAGCCTGGCACATGGGCATATGACACGGCCATGTGACCCTACTCAGAGAGTTACATGGGTGAGGACACAGGCCGGGACACGGCCGTGTGTCTCTAGTTCAAAGGTTACTCGACCTAAGACATAGAAGTGTGTCTCAGCCGTGTGAGGCACACAGCCGTGTGACCCCCTATATCCAAAATTTTGTAAAATTTAATTAGACTTTTCAAATGTTTTCAATTTAGTCTCGAATTGTTTCTCAAGTATTTCTAAGGCCTCGAGGGATCGATTTAGGGACGGAATGTGTACGTATGATTGGCTTATGATGTGTTTATGATAGTGTATGAAATTTATGTTTAAATGTTCTGTTTATACAGTAATGCTTTGTAACCTTAATTTGGCAATAGATACGGGTTAGGGTTGTTACATCATCTATCTAAATCTTCTACTAGAGGCGTCAATTCTAGTGTAATATGCAATTTAATACACTTGAACAAATGACCAATAAAGAAATAGATAATAACTTATCTAAGTAACCAACTCATCAATCAACCAATAAAACAATTCAACATATGATCAAATATACATTCCACAAAAATATTTTAACAAAAACATAGTAGGCATAAAATATAAAAGATAAGGGTTGATAAAATGCTCATTAATAGATAAACATCCAATGAAGCGTGGATGTTTAATACATCTGTAACATCCCGATTTTGGGCATAGTCGAAACACTGGTTTTAAGACCACAAATTCGATAAGAAAAAAATTATTTTTTCTGATATTTTTATGATCTACGATTTCACGAAATGATTTTGTGAAAATTTCGTTCAAAAATTTCGACGTTTGGGCACTCAATTTAGTCAAAAGGACTAAATTGTAAAAAGTGAAAAAGTTGAGTTCTACATGTTAGAGGTGTCCAATTGTTATGAAACTTTAAGTCGGAGGTCCTTATATGGTAATTAGACCATTGGTTAAGTTGGTAGACAAAAATGGACATGAGATAAGTGAAATAGAAAATTTTTAAGTTAGGGACAATTTGGTAATTTAGTAATAAAAGGAATTAAAAAGGGAAAAAGATGGCAAAATGTGCTCATCTTCTCCATGGTGAACGAAAATAGTAAGGGAGAAGCGATAGTTAGGGTTTTCAAGATTCTAAGCTCCATAGTAAGTGATTCCAAGCCTAGTTTTTAATGTTCTTTACGTTTTTTGAGTCCCGATAACTTGATTTATCTTATTCTAGCAATAATTTAACCT
>CM025250.1:7888809-7902757 GCA_013677275.1 Gossypium schwendimanii
AAATGATTTAATTTATGCACAAAATTCATATAATAAAGCACAAATTTGCATATTTCATAAATTCATGTCTGTGACTGAGATTTAACCAAAATTCACTAAATTCATTTACAATTGCTCAATATTAATGTTATTTTTAAGTAAAAGGTGGTAAAAATGACTAGAAAACCCTATACAATTTACAATTTACACCTGACCATGATCTTTCTTAGGTACCTTTCCTATTGCATTCCTTCCATTCCTCTAATTCACTATTCCTAACATTGATGCTCGAACTCTTCAGTGTCCCCTCCGCAAGGCCTGAAGCTTCACTCATTACGGTTTGTACCCATCAATACAATATGATAGTATCTAACACTATCACCTATTTTCCCAATTAAAAATTAATTTTCTAGAAACATGCAAAATCCTAAAATGGTTTCAGAAAACTCTTAACTTTATTTCTAAGTCTTACTTAGACAGAAGGGCTTAGAACCTTACCAACTTACTAGATTCTTTATTTTTCCTACTCAGATCTCATGATCATCGCCCCATGTAGAGCTTCCATAGTTATCTCTCCTTCGGAGCAACCAAAGACTGCCTTGATTACTAAGGAATTTAATAATTTTTATTTGTATTCTTACTTATTTATTTTTATTGTATATTTTGATTATTTTATTTTTGGTATGTTTGTTTTGTTTTTCTATATAGATCTACCCACTGAGAGCTACACAACATTGAGACCTTTAGTGAAGCTCAAGGACTACTACATCATTTTGCTACATATAGCCTTCAATTGAGTGAGTTTGCTCAAACTAACCTTTAGTAGGGGACACATTGAGGACATTGTGTAACTTAAGTGTGAGGGGATAAATAAAAATTTTAATTTATGTGTTTTGTTTGCTTATTTTATGTTTCATTTAAAATTGTTTCAAAAATCTATAAAAATTTTCAAATTTTCTTTTGGTTTTTTTTTATTTTTCTTGTATGGTACTTGAAATATGTTGGCATTAGGATTATTGGTTGCTGATATTGAATGATGTACCGTTGTCTTTTGAGCATGTAAATTTTGATTGATGTTAAGTAATTTGATTCTTTTAAAAGTAGATTAGTTAGTTCAATAAGTTAAATTGCATAATAGACTAGAGGTAATTATGCTTTATGTAAACATGTATGATTTGTGCCAAATGATAGATTGTATAGATACTTGTAGATAAATAATGATTGAATCAATTGTTATTCATTTGGTTAAATGTAGGCATGATTGAAACTATGTTTGGTGAAATATTTGGGGATGACTTAAGGCATTGTTTGATTAGCCAAGAGCCTAAATGACTAGCCTTAATGCTATGTTATCTTTAGTTCCCATGATTTGAGCATCAAATTATCGTTTCTTGATGAACCCATATTTTTGAAACCTTGAGCCTAAACTGAGATAAAAACTCAACCCTTCTCTATCCTTGATCTTAAAATGCACTATGAAATGGTTGTTACGCCATGGATGTTAAGGGTTAGGTAAAAACATTTTGGTGGTTTCAAATTGTTCTTGAGAGAAAATAGAAGAGTTTGTTTGATATAGTGTATAGACTCTTGCAAAATGTACTAAAATGATAAAAAAACGAGTTAGTAAAAGCAATGTCAGGGTTAAAAGCAAAGTGAGTGGAATACAAACATGGTTAGTGTTAACAACATCGTGAATCAAAGACTGAAAATTCTTAGAAAACACTCAAATGAAAATAATTTTTAAGCTTAAAAGAAATCTTTCATTTTGTAATGTACAAGTACTCACTAGCTTTTTATATAAACCAATATTGAACATTTTCTTCCATTTGTTTGGAGAGATAAGAAATGCAAGAGAATGAGAAATAAGGAGGTGAGCTTAATGATTTCTTTAGGGATGAATAGGGAACAATGTCATGTGTTTAACTATTTCTAGTGCTTGAAACCATTTTGAGCTACCTTTTCGTTTAAAATCCAAATCGTCCTAAACCTCAAAAGGTTAGAAACCTAGAAGACTTATGTGACGTAAACATTTCCTTTACATGATCTTCTTGACTTGTATATAATTAGCTTAATAAATGCTTTTGATTCACATTTTTTTTTGTCTATTACGTATCTATATAGTTTATGTTGGTGGACAACATAATCAATATTTAATCAAGTTGAATTAACTCTAGGTTTATTAGTTCTATAACTTAGTGAAGTAGGTATACTTGTTTTAGGAGTACTTAAGTTAGTTAAACATCAATCTTAAGTTTCATGTGAGAAATGTCTTGTACAACTTCAATATTCAATTGCCATGCTTCTTATTGTTCAACATATTCTAAGAGACATCTTATACATGTTTTTTGTGTTTCCTTGAGGACAAGCAAAGACTTAAGTGTGGGGAGTTTGATCTGCAGTAATTTGATATGTCAAATTAGGCTCTCCATTATACTTAAGGAGATTATTCTTGATAAATCTTGAAAAGAGTTATAAATCATACTCTTAGACTAAGTTAATTTGTTGCACTTAAGTAATTCTAGCTTTATTTTTGGTAATTGTATAATCATTTCTTACAGTAAGTAAGCATGTATATAAGAACTTGGGTTAATGGTCATGTTATGGTATTTTTACTTTTGATTGCTTGTGGAAAGATTTATGTGGTTGAATGGCAGGCTTAGGGAAGAAGGTTAGCAGGAATGGAAGGTTTGCTAAGGCATTTCGAGAGGTTACCATTGCAATGCAAAGGAGGAAAAAAAACAAACACAGTCAGTACCTGAAGTATTCAGCAGGTGGTCCCCCTTACATGCATGAAGTGTGACAGCAATCCACCTCAAAATTAGCGAAAAAAATCAATCATTGGTTGGTGGCTTTAACCCTAAGGGTGTGATATCAAGTATAAAATGAAAAAAGAGATAAGAGGGGCAGGAGGATGGAAAAGAAAAGGAATACTGCAATCTACAATTCTCTGAGGTTTGACAGAAGCCTCAATGCTATAAGAAGACACAATGAGTTGCTGAAAGCTTTAGTGAAGACAAACAGGAAAGAACCGAGCCTGAACTTTGTGTTTTATACCCAAGATTCTTCCTCTATATTTTTGTTATAATTTTTCTATTTGAAACTGATTATTAGGGATATTGATAATTTAGAAAAACTTAACTTTGTGTAGCCCAGCCATGAGCTAACTTATTATGGCTTGGGATTGGTTGGAGTAATGTTTAAACTTTAATCGATGCTTGGAATTATTGTGCTTAATGTTAATTATTACGATTAATGTTAAGGCGGCTTAATATCGATAGGGTTATGGTACCTAGATTGAAGTTGAGTAATGTATGTGAGTGTTGAATTAAACACTCGTGAAAACTCTAGACATAGTGTCTTTCTTTATACGATTTAAAGGGTTGCACCAATACTGTGGTCATAAATCCTTTGTCTATAGACATATAGAGCATTTAGGATGAGTGATATTAGGCTTTGCTTTCGACAGAGGTAAGCCATTGACTAATCTGATCGAGGAGTAATAGCTACCATAATAATGCCATGGCATTTTCATATAGTTGTAACAAATCTCTGAGTAATCCAAGCCTCCTTCATAAATATTCCTATCTTACCAAGGTTCATAGTTCAAGTGTTTTTAGTTGTTGTATTTACTTGATATGCTAGTATTTTTATTTACTTTCGTTCCCATTATGTTAACCCCAATTTTAATTTTAGTACAAACAAATTACCTCAATCATCTTTCATGTTCAATCGCAATAATTTAAACAAAATGAACATATCCAATCCTCGTGGGAACGATAGTCACTCATAACTTTATTACTTGATTCGACGTGTATGCTTGTTTACTCGCACATATCATTTCACACGGGACAAGTTTTTGGCACCGTTGTCGGGGACTGGCAATTGGTAACTATCATTTTTATTATTGTAATTTCATTTTTAGTTACAATTTTTATTTTGTTTGTTTTGTGGCCCTTACAAGTTTGTATTAGCTTTATGCACAGAGGCATTCCTATTGAAGAATTCTATCCTTTAGATCCAGAGATTGAAAGAAATTTGCTCAGAAGAAGACGAGAACAACAAGCAATGAATCAAGAGGGTCAGAATCAATGAGGTTAGAATGGTAATATGCATGTAGCTCAGATGTTTGATGACAGGGATAGACCTATTCGAAAGCATGTAGTTCCCATTCTAGATGACTTGAACCCTGGTATAGTTAGACCACAAATCCAAGCTCCTAATTTTGAGCTGAAACCTGTCATGTTTCAGATGCTTCAATCAATTGGTCAGTTTGGTGGTCTGCCAACCTAAGATCATAGGACGTACTTGAGACTTTTCTTGGAGGTATGCGATTCTTCTGAGAACAAGGTGTTCCTAAAAATGCATTAAAACTCAAGTTGTTCCCTTACTCTCTAAGAGATCGTGCTAAAACATGGCTCAATGCTCTACCATCTTGAATAGTCAAATCAAGGAGTGATTTGTGTTAGAGATTTTTGCTGCGATATAACCCACCAAACATGAATGCTAAATTGAGAAATGGTAAAACTTCCTTTAGGTAACTAGTGGATGAAACACTGTATGAAACATAAGAAAGCTTCAAAGACTTGCTTACGAAATTTCCTATGCATAGATTTTAGCACTGGACCCAAATGGAAATGTTGCATAATGGATTAAAAGTGCAGACACATATGGTGGTTTATCCTTCGACAAATGGCACTCTGTTGGACAAGTCTTACGACAAAACATATGAAATCTTGGAGAGAATTGTAAACAATAATTATCAATACCCCACAATGAGAGTTGGGACTGAAAGGAGAGTGGCTGGATTATTTGAGATAGATGTTATTACCTCGTTCACTACTCAAGTATCCTCCTTAACCAATATGATAAAGACTATCCAGAAACCTTGTGAGTTGAAAGAGCTGAAGGCAGCTGGTTTATCTTGCGTTTACTCTTGTAAGGATCATGTATTTGAAGAATGTCCCTCAAACCCAGCTTTTGTGTATTATATGGGTAATTAAAATAGGAGCAACAACCCTTACTCTAACACATATAACCTTGGATGGAAGCAACACTCAAATTTTGGGTGGAATAATAAAGGAGTTAGAAATTCCAACACAACTATTAGACCCAATGTTATGAATGCCCCAATTGGTTTTAATCATCTCTGCAACCTCAACAACGGGTTCAACAAGGACAGACATTATCATCATCATCATCATCATCATCTATTGAGTCCCTCTTGAAGGAGTATATGGCAAAAAATGATATTGTGATTCAGAGCCAAGCATCATCTCTACGGGTTTTGGATAATCAAGTTGGATAAATAGTGAATGCATTGAACTCAAGAACACAAGGATCATGCCTAGTGATATAGGCAATACCAGACCACATGTGAAAAAAAATTGTAAAGCTATCACCTTGAGAAGTGGTACACAGTTAGACAGAGCTGACAAAAATGTTGTGGTTGAAGCTGCAAACTCAGTACCTAACAATAGAAAAAAAATTTCACAACCCAAGACGAGCTCCACAAATGAGAAATATGGGGCCAACAATGTCAAAGCAAACTCAAACAGCTCTAATGCACATAATGCCTGAGCAAAATACACTCTACCACTAGATGTTGCCCACCTCCACCATTTTCTCAAGGTTTTTATAATCAACAACAATTTCAACAATTCAGACAATTCTTGGATGTCCTGAAGTAACTCCATATCAATATACCTTTGGTGGAAACATTGTAACAAATGCCCAACTACGTTAAATTTATGAAAGAAATACTTTTGAAAAAGAGACGACTTTGGAGAATCTAAAATAGTCACACTGACTAAAGGATGCACTACCATGCTCACAAATAAACTACCTTCAAAGTTAAAGGACCCAGAGAGCTTCACATTACCCTTCTCCATTTGTAACCAGTATGTTGGGAAGGCTTTATGTGATTTAAGAGCGAGCATAAAACTTATGCCTTTTTCTGTGTTCAAAAAGATGGGAATTGGTGAAGCACGACCTACCACTGTGACCTTGCAATTGAAAGATCAGTCATGCTCATCTAGAAGGTTAAATAGAGGATGTCTTGGTGAAGGTAGACAAGTTTATTTTCCCTGCAGTTTTCATTGTGTTAGTATGGGAGGTTGATAAAGGGATGCCTATTATTTTGGGTTGACCTTTCCTTACAACAAGAAGAACTATTATTGATGTTCAGAAGGGAGAATTAACCATGAAAGTGAATGATTAGCATATCATATTTAATGTCTTCCAGGTGCTAAAATGTGCTGATGATGTTGAAGAATGTCAGGCTCTCAATTTGCTAGACTTTATGGTGGAAGAAAAATTTGAGAAAGAATACCATATTAAGGAGAATGGTGTAGCAAATTTAGTTGAAAGTGATGATGAAGAGACATTAGGATACTACAATAAGCTGATGGAGTTTAGAATGGTTGTAGACAAACCTAGAAAGAGGTTCGACACCCTAGACTTATTTGCTCAAACTTTTAACGTTCTGAAATCATCTAAAAAAGAGCCACCCACCTTAGAGTTAAAACCCCTCCATGTACAGTTGAAGTATGCTTATCTAGGTAAGGATAACACACTCCATGTAGTTTTGTCTGTTGATAACACACTCCATGTAGTTTTGTCTGTTGACTTGACACATGAGCAAGAACTCAAATTACTAGTTGTGCTTAAGAAATTCAAAAAGGCTCTAGGATGGTCAACCGCATACATAAAGGGAATTAACCCCACAATTTGCATGCATAAAATCTTGCTAAAAGATTACCACAGGAATTCTATTGAGTAGTAGAGGAGGTTAAACCCCATCATGAAAGAAGTGGTAAAGAAGGAAATAATTAAATGGCTAGATGCTGGTATCAACTACCCAATCTTTGATAGCTCTTGGGTAAGTCTAGTTCAATGTGTTCCAAAGAAAGTGGGTGTCACTGTGGTCCGTAATGACAACAATGAGCTTATACCTACAAGAACTGTAACGGGATGGCTTGTCTGCATGGACTATCTCAAGTTCAACAAGGCTACAAGGAAATATCATTTCCCATTGCCCTTTATCGACTAAATGTTAGATTGATTGGCTCGAAAGGACTTCTATTGCTTTTCAAATGGATACTCTGGTTGTAATTAGATTGCAATTGCCCTGGAAGATTAAGAAAAAACTACATTCACCTATCCATGTTGTACATTTTTCCTCAGGCGTATGCCTTTTGGTTAGTGTAATGCCCCAGCAACATTCCAAAGGTGTATGATGTCAATATTTTTGGATATGGTGAAAAATTTCCTTGAAGTGTTTACAGATGACTTTTTAGTATTTGGGAATGACTTTGAAAGATGCCTGCACAACTTAGAATTAGTGCTTAAACGATGTGAGGAGACTAACCTTGTCCTAAATTGGGAGAACTGTCACTTTATGGTAAGAGAAGGTACTGTCTTAGGGCACAAGGTCTCCCAAAAAGGAATTGAATTTGATAAGGAAAAGATCGAAGTGATTGAGAAGCTATCACCAACAAGTGTAAAAGGGATTAGGAGTTTCTTGGGACATTCAGGATTCTATAGACAATTCATCAAGGACTGTTCTAAGATCTCAAAGCCTTTGTTTACTCTGTTGGAGCAAAATAAACCATTTGTCATTGATGAAGCTTGTCAGTTTCCTTTTGAGGACTTAAAGAAACTACTGGTGGCTGCTCCAATTGTTGTAGCCTCGAATTGGTCAGTACCATTTGAAGTTATATGCAGTGCAAGTGACTTTGTTGTTAAAGCGGTGCTTGGATAAAGGACAGGTAAGATATTTATGCTATTTATTATTCTAGCCGCACTCTAACAGAAGCACAGCTCAATTACACTATAACTGAAAAGGAATTATTGGTTGTTGTGTTTGCGTTTGATAAGTTTAGATCATATCGAGTAGGCACTAGAGTTATAGTCTACACTGATCACTCTGCAATAAAATATTTGGTAGCCAAGAAAGATGCAAAATCAAGATTGATTAGGTGGACTATTTTGCTACAAGAATTTGACTTGGAAATTGAGACAAGAAAGGTACAGAGAATCAAGTAGCAGACTATCCATCCAGGTTAGAAGTTGGGGATGATGATGGAAATGATAGGCCTATTAAGGATGACTTTCCTGATGAGAAAGTATTGGTTACTACAGCATTACCATAGTATGCTGATGTAGTAAATTTCCTGGTAAGTGGTTTGCTGCCACCTAATCTCAACAACTAAGGCAAGAGGAAATTCCTTCATGATGTGCGCTATTATTAATAGGATGAACCTTTCTTGCTCAAGTATTGTGCTGATCAACTAATCAGAAAATGTGTCACATATAAAATACATGCATCTTGCAACATTGCCATTCATCACCCTATGGAGGCCATTTTGAAGGGCTGAGAATTGCTGCCAAGGTGATCCAGTCGGGATTCTATTGGCCAAGTTTATTTAAGGATGCCCAGCAGTTTTATAAAACATGCGATCAATGTCAAAGAACAAGAAACATTTCAAGAAGACAAGAAATATCATTGCAAAGCATTCTAGATGTTGAGTTATTTGATGTGTAGGGAATTTACTACATGGGGCCCTTTCCACCATCATTCAGCAACCTATATATTCTAGTAGTAGTCGATTATGTTTCCAAGTGGATAGAAGTTGTAACCCTCCCCACTGATGATGCCAAGTCTGTGATGAAATTTCTGCACAAGAACATTTTCACCAGATTTGGTACACATCGAGCATCATTAGTGATGAAGGGTCACACTTTGACTATAAACTGGTTGCTAATGCTCTAAACAAGTATGGGGTAAAGTAAAAAGTTGCCATAGCTTATCACCCACAAACAAATGGACAGAATGAGGTTTCTAAAAGTGAGATTAAACAGATCCTGGAAAAGGTAGTGAATCCAAATAAAAAGGACTGGTCTTTAGGACTGAAGGAAGCCTTGTGGGCTTATTGTACAGCCTTTAAAACACCATTAGGAATGTCTCCTTTTAAACTCATGTATAGAAAGCCGTGTCACCTACCCGTTGAGCTAAAGCACAAGGCATTTTAGGCTATTAAAAAGTTGAATCTGGATTGGACAGCTACTGGACATCAAATATTGTTAGAATTGAATGAATTGGAGGAATTCAGAGCTTAGGCTTATGAGAATACTAGGATCTATAAGGAGAAAACCAAGAGATGGCACGAAAATAGGATTATGCCTAGACAATTTGAATATGGGCAAAAGGTGTTGCTGTTTAACTCACGACTGAAGCTGTTTCTTGGCAAACTGAAGTCAAGATGGTCAGGTCCTTTTGAAGTGATCAAGACTTATCCTCATAGAGTGTTAACATCCATGACAAAAAAACTGGATCAACTTTTAAGATTAATGACCAACATTTAAATCACTATTGGGGAGCTCAAGTGAACCAAAACAAGCAAGCCATTGATCTTAAAGATGTCTAAGTTCAACTTCTCTTTGAGTTGTCGCATTTGCTCTTTTCCTAGTGTTTACTTTAATTTGATTTTTATATTTCTATTTCAATTATCTAATGTCATTTTTAACTTTGGTTATTCATTTTGTAGTTTACAGATTTTGTGAAAAATTCGAAGGAAAAACAAAGGTACAAGCAATGATAGAGGTAGCATCAGTTTGCCATGGCAATTCAAAAGTGAACTACAACTTTGAGAGGTAAGTAACTGAACAATGCACCAAATGCAACATGTGGGTTGAAAATTAGATAAAGTCCAATGACAAATAATGTGGATAGTTAGCCCTTTCTGGTTACTTCGGAGGCCCAATAAGAAGTTGACAATTTTTTTAGGGCTAAGTCACCTTAGGGTTTCCCTCTAAAACTCTTTTTATTTTCCCACTCAAGTTGTCCAAATAGTTAAACTGCAAGTTTGTTGAGCCATTTACTCCACTACCTCTATTAACTTTGTAAACTTGTCAATGCCTCTTCCATTGACCTGCACTTACTCATTATTTATTCCTTCACCTCACTTACCTTACCTTACCTCTCTTTATTGATATTCAACTTCCTTTCATTCAATCCTTTTTATTTTACAACATACATGGCTAGAGTAAAAAATGTTTCCAAAGATGCTAAGTCTTCTCAAGCCAGTGTCGCCCAACCTAAAACCCTTTTTACTAGCGTTGCGACTTCAAAATATGAAACCAACATGGAAAAAAGACCATTCTATTTTGAAAAAGGATTTCCGTTTAAGGATGGGCCCCATATGGGTTATGACGAGTCAGTCTCATCTATTGTGGAGAACCATGGATGGGAAATCTTTTGCTTACACCCAGATGATGTCCTCGAAAAGGTGGTTTGAAAATTTTATGCCCATATAAACTCCCCCAATAACCCTTTTATCTATGTGATAGGAAAATTGGTTCCCTTGGATGAAGACAGCATCAATTCCTAACTTAGGTTGGTTGCTGTTCAAGATGAGCACAACTCATTCGTCGAAAACATCACTACAGAAGGTCTAAACCAGGTGGTGAAGGATTTATGTGTCGAAGGGACTAGGTGGATTGTTTCAAGTCAAGACTGTCACACGATTAAAAGAACTGCTTTGAAGCCCATCGAGAAAGTCTAGTATCATTTTCTAAAGAGTCTATTAATGCCATCTACTTATAACACTACAGTGTCTAAGAACGAATGCTGTTATTACACTCGGTAATCATGGGTAGAAAAATCAATGTTGGAAGAGTGATTTTTTATGAAATACACCGATGCACAGATAAGAATGCAAGAAGCCTGAATTTTCTTTCTCATAACAGCTCCTTGTAGGGCAGCTCAACTGCCCTTACATCTTAATGAAGACGTTACACCTAACAAGGGCGGGATGTCTTGATTTATTTTAGCCAAAGTCCAAGGTGTAAAAACACCAAGGCTACATCAGCAATGTAGTGCACCTACTTTCGCTGCCAAGTAGTTTGCCCAAGTAGAAGCCTCCATTTTGTAGAGCCCTTTTGAGAAGCGTATGTTGCGCTCATTAGAGTAGCTAGAACAACACGTGTTCTTATTTGAAGTTCAGCAATACCAGATTGTTGAATCAATAGAAAATACACAATAATTGCAGACATTATACTAGTCCTATGTGAGGACTTGTGATATTGCGCTGAAAAGAGCTTTACAATAGAACTTCACAAGACCAATATCTGATTTCCCTACCTTTCCTAAAGAATTGTTACCACTTCCTGAAGTTGGTTGTGATGAATGAAAGCTAGTTGAAGTTCCATCCGAAAACGAAGAGTTTGTAACTAGGTAAGACAAAGCTGAAAAAGGACAAGCAAGTGAAAAAGAGCAGGAGAAAACAAAATCCTTGATCATCAAGAGTAAAAAAGAAGCACAAAAAGAAACCACCCCTATTGCCAAAGCAATTGAGAAAGGCAAGGAAGTTGTTCAACTTGAACTAGTAGAAGACATGTCTGCTCATGATCGAGAAATCAACCGTCTCATTAATGAGATTACTGAGACAAAAAAGGAAGAGAAGGACCCATCTCTTCAATCACTCAAATGAAAGCAAAGATATAAGCGCATTTCAAGGAAGTCAACTCGCAGGTAGTAAAATACCACAAACATCACCAGTCAAGCATGTGAACAGGGGAGTCATTTTCATCCTTTGTTACTTAAATAGTTTTTATTACATTTTTTTTATTTTTATTTTCATGCATTGAGGACACTGCATCCTTTAGGTTTGTGGATGCAACATGCATTTTATTGAGTAAATATATTGAATTGCCATAGCATTTACATTTCATTCATTTTGGGTAAAAATACTGAATTGTTTGTTATAGTATTGTTGAGTTGGTTACATGATAGCTAATTTAGTGATGTCTAATGATGAAAATAGTTTGTAATTTTGTGCGAATATAGAAAGGGAATGAATAGAATTGACCCCTAAGGTTAGGATTCTCAGTCATATTGATGACACTTAGATTGTATTTATTCAATCCTTATTGATCTTGAAATAATTTTTAGACTAAAACTCACAGTTCTTAAAATGTTATTGAGCTGAAATAAACAAAAGTAGCAAATGAAATAAGCATAAATTGCTAAGTAAGTTGTAGTTTAGCCTCCAATGTTTGTAGCATAAAGTAACCCAAGATTTTGGTGTTTACTCCATCTTTACTTTTGGGTAGAAAAGAAAAAGTTTCAGATAAGAGTGTTTTAAAACAAATTCTAGGACACTCCACTGTAGAAAACAGCTAAGTAGCTTGGGAGTTTGGTGTTTGCTCCATCTTCACTTCTAAGTAGAAAAGTAGTTGGACAAATGAGTGAAATAATTTCAAATCATGACTATGCTAAGTAGCTTGGGAGTTTGGTGTTTGCTCCATCTTTACTTCTAAGTAGAAAGGCATTTGTGATCAGATAAATTCCCAAAAGTGAATAGGAATGCTATAAGTGGGAGAAATATTAGCTACTATTAAAAATTAAAAGTAATAATAAGTGGGAGAGGCCAGGAATTTTTTTTTTTAGATTTTTAAGAATTAATTAAATACAATCAAATGCACACAATGCACACAAGGAGATTCTAATTTTAGGGAAAAGTTCTTACATTTCTGAATTTAATGAGCTTCAATTGGACAAACTACACATCACCTTAAGTGAAGGGTGCTCTGAGGACCTAAAGTTAGCAATGTTTGATCAACTTGTAAATGTAATTACAATTAGTGAAGTATACTAGAACATGCATTAGTTATTAGGTTGCATTACATTGCTTAAGGACAAGCAAAAACTCAGGTTTGGGGTATGATAACTCTTGGAAAGAGTTATAAATCATACTCTTATACCTAGTTAATAAGTTGCACTTAAGTAATTCTAGATTCATTTTAGGTAATTGCATAATCATTTCTTGCAATAAGCAAGCATACATATAAGAACTTGGGTTGATTGTCATGTTATGGTATTTTTAATTCTGCTCACTTGTGAGAAGGTTTATGTGGTTGATTGGAAGGCTTAGGGAAGAAGGTTAGTATGAAATAAAGGTTTATCGAGGCATTTCGAGACGGTTTCATGGTAATGCAAAGGAGGAAAATGACAAACATAGTCACTACCTGAAGTATTCAGCAGGTGGTCCCCCCTCACATACATGAAATGTGACAAAAATCCACCTCAAAATTAGGGAAAAAGCAATCATTGGTTGGAAACTTTAACCCTAGGGTGTGATATCAAGTATAAAAGAAAAAAGAGAGAGGAGGGGAAAGAGGACAGAAGAAAAAAGGAATACTGCAGTCTAAAATTCTCAAAGCTTCGACAGAGGCCTCACTAATGCAAGAAGAACACAAGGAGCTACTGAAAGCTTTCGTGAAGACAAATAGCAAAGAACTGAGCCTGAACTTTGTGTTTTATACCCAAGTTTCTTCCTCTGTATTTTTTTGTAACTTTTTCTGTTTTAAACTAATTATTGGGGATGTTGATGATTCGAAAAAACTTAACTTTGTGTAGCCCAGCCATGAGCTAACTTATTATGGCTTGGGATTGCTTGGAGTAATGTTTAAAATTTAATCGATGCTTGAAATTACTGTGTTTAATGTTATTATTTTATTCAATGGCTGTGTTTGTTTAAATTCTTTTCAGAGTGTTGACAAATGCTCAATAAGACTTAAGGTGGCTTAATACCGAAAGGGTTATGGTACCTAGTTCGAAGTTGAGTAATGTATATGAGCATCGATACTGTAGTCATATATCCTTAGTCTATCAACATATAGAGCATTTAGGATGAGTGATATTAGGTTTTTCTTTCGACAAAGTTAAGCCATTGACTAATTCAATCGAGCAGTAATAGTTACCATAATAATGCAATGACATTGTCATATAGTTGTAACAAATCTCTAAGTAATCCCAGCCTCCTTTATCAATATTCTTATCTTACCAAGGTTCATAGTTCATCTTTTTTGATTTGTTGCATTTGCTTGATATTGGAAACATGAAAATATACACACTTTTTCATGCCCTTTTTAACTCAAATTCATGCAAATTCATAGTAATTCTTGTCGA
>CM025250.1:7902857-7919648 GCA_013677275.1 Gossypium schwendimanii
GAGACTCTCTCGAATGTAACCCTTATCCATAAGTTCAGCAACTTGCTTTTGCAACTCCTTGGTTTCTTCTGGTTTACTTATATAAGCAGGCCAATTAGGAAGTGTGGCTCCAAGCACTAGGTCGGTTTGGTGCTCAATCGCTCGAGCGGGAGGCAATCCACTAGGCACTTCATCTGGGAAAACATCCTCGAATTCCTGTAAACGAGACAACATAGAACAAGGTAGATCTTCGGGTAACTCATTACTGTTTAACAAAATTTCTTTGTATATGAGTACAAATACAGGTTGCCTCAAAGTTAATGCTCTCAGAACATCTCTCGCTCTTGCAAACACACTTATTTCTCTCTTTTTTTTTCTCTTTTTTTTCCTTCTCTTGCCTCGATTTCTCTTTCTTTTAACATTTTACCTTTAGCTCTCTCATTTTTCTTTTCTTTTCCACTCACACTCTTTTTTTTCTTTTTCTTGTATTTGTCCTACAGAAGTTTTGAGTTTGAGTTGGTCCTCATATACTTGCTTCGAGGTTAATGGTTTAAGTATCACATTCTTGGCACAAAGCTTGAAGGTATACCTATTGGTATAGCCATCATGAACCACTCTCCGGTCGAACTGCCATGGTCGTCCTAATAGCAAATGGCCCATATGCATTGGCACCATGTCGCATAGAACTTCATCGGAATACTTTCCAATACTGAAAGAAACAAGGACTTGTGTCATGACTTTAAGCTCACCACCGTCGTTGAGCCATTGAAGCTTGTACGGGCTCTGATGTTTGGTGGTCAGCAATCCTATCTTCTCCACCATGAAAGTACTTGCCACATTCGTGCAACTTCCACCATCTATGATAATACTACAAATTTTTCCTTGGATTTGGCATCTCGAATTGAAAATATTCTCTCGTTGTTGCTTGTTCTCCACTCCTTGAAGGCCTACACTTCCTTTGACTACAAGCAACTCACCTTCGATAGGATGTTCCAAATCCTCTTCTTTGTCAAAATTCTGTTCAACCTCATCTTCCTTTTCATCTTTCGTTTCAAAATAACCATCGACACGCAACACCATGGTGCTCCGGTTTGGGGGACACTGTGGACTCCTTCGCTAGGTTTGATGGAAAGCTTTTGCTAATGCCTTGTCTCCATCTTGAAGGATTTATGGTGGAATAGCCTCGGGTAGTACCTTTTCGCTTTATTTGTTTTTCCACTTTGATGGCCATGTGTACCATGTCCATCACCTCGATGTAATGTTGAAGTTCGACAACATTAGCAATATCACGATTAACCAGCTAGAAAATGAGCCATCGTCACCTCGCGATCTTCTTGCACATCCGACGAATCATCGCCACCTCCATCTCCTTGTAATAATCTTCAACGCTTTTAGTTTATTGAGTAAGATTTTAGAGTTTCTGATGATGTTCCCAATGATAATACGAAGGAATGAATCATCGTCGCATTTCTGCTTTCATCTCAACCCAAGTAGTAAGAGGCATTTCTCTGTTGCGCCTTCGACTAGTGGTGAATTGATCCCACCAGATCATCCCGTAATCGAAAATCTCGATTTTGGCTAGTTTGACCTTTTTATTCTTGAAATAGTTATGGTAATTGAATACTAATTCAATCTTTTTCTCCCACTCTAGGTACGCTTCAGGGTCGGATTTACCTTGGAAGGAAGGTATTGACAGCTTTATATTATTGAGATCATCATCTTCTCATTTCCAATCTCTTCGGCCATGATTCTGTTGTTCCCTTCATTGAACACTCACAATGGACCCTTGGTCACTCTTAGCCTCACTAGGATCAAATGGATCATCTTTGTTAAGTTGCTGTCGGCCATGATTTCTAGGGGGACTTTGAGGTGTCCTTCCCTGATGTTCTCTCTCTTCAACTAAGTCCAACCTGTCTTGTATAGGCTCGAGCTTTCGGTCAAAGATTCACTCCAAATCTCGAAGCATGGCTTGAAATTTAAGGTCCAGAACATTTCAAACAGGTTGTCATTCTTAAAAATTAAGGTAGTATTAGAGGCCATTTTGGAGGGATGAGAACTGCTACCAAGGTTCTCCAGTCAGGATTCTATTGGCCAAGTTTATTTAAGGATGCCTAGTAGTTTTATAAAACATGTGATAAATGTGAAAGAACAGGTAACATTTCAAGAAGACAAGAAATGCCCCTGCAAAGCATTCTGGTGGTTGAGTTATTTGATGTATGGGGAATTGAATTCATGGGCCCCGTTCCACCATCATTCAACAACGTATATATTCTAGTAGCAGTCAATTATGTTTCCAAGTGGATAAAAGTTGTAGCCCTCCCTACTAATGATGTCAACTCCGTGATGAAATTTTTGCACAAGAACATTTTCACTAGATTTGGAACACCTTGAGCAATCATCAACGATGAAGGATCACAATTCAACTTCAAATAGGTTGCTAATGCTTTGAACAGGTATAGGGTAAAGCATAAAATTGCCACAACTTATCACCCATAAATAAATGGATAGGCTAAGGTTTCTAATATGGAGATTAAACAGATCTTGGAAAAGGTAGTGAATCCAAATTGAAAGGACCGGTCTTTGCGACTGGATGAAGCCTTGCGGGCTTATCATGCTACCTTTAAAATATCATTAGGAATGTCACCTTTTAAGCTCGTGTATTGAAAGTCATGTTACCTACTCATTGAGCTAGAGCACAAGGCATTTTGGGATATTAAAAAGTTGAATATGGATTAGATAACTGCTGAACATCAAGGACTATAAGAATTGAATGAATTGAAGGAATTTTGAGGTCAGGGTTATTGGAATGCCATGATCTATAAGGATAAAACAAAGAGATGGCACAATAATAGGATTATCCCTAGAAAATTTGAATATGGGCAAAAGGTGTTACTATTTAACTCATGACTGAAGTTGTTTCTCGGCAAGCCAGAGTCAAGATGGTCAGATCCTTTCGAGGTGATCAAGACTTATCATCATGGAGCAGGTGACATCCTCGACAACAAAACTGGAGCAACTTTTAATGTTAATGGCCAACGTTAAAAGTACTATTGGGGTGCTGAAGTGAACCGAGACAAGCAAGCCATTGATCTTAGAGATGTCTAAGTTCAACATCTATTTTCTTTTTCTCTATCTTTTTACTCTTTTCCTAGTGTTTACTTTAATTTGATTTTTACATTTCTATTTCAATTATCTAATGTCATTTTCAAATTTGGTTATGAATTTTGTAGTGTATAGATTTTGCAAACAAAAATAGAGGAAAAACAAGGGTACAAGTAATGATATAAGTAGTATCAGTTTGCCATGGCAATTCATAAGTAAATTGTAACTTCAAGAGGTACGTAACTAAAAAATCCACCAAGTGCAACATATGGGTTGAAAATTAGAGATAGGTCCAATGACAAATAATGTGGATAGTTAGCCCTTTTTGGTTACTTAAGAGGCCCAAAAAAAAGTTGACAATTTTTTTAAGGGCTAAGTCATCTTAAGGTTCCCCCTCAAGTTGTCCAGATACTTACACCGCAAGTTTATTGAGCCATTCACACCACTACCTCTATTAACTCTCTAAAACAGTCAACATCTCTTCCATTGACCTACACTTAACCATTGTTTCTTCCTTCACCTCTTTTACCTTACCTTACCTCTCTCTTGATATTCAATTTCCTTTCATTCAATCCTTTTCGTTTTATAGCATCCATGGCCAGAGTTAAAAAATGCTTCCAAAGGTGTTAAGTCTTCTCAAGCCAACACCACCCAACCTAAAACCTCTTTTACTAATGTTGCGGCTTGAAAATATGAAACCAACATAGCAAAAGAACCTTTTATTTTGAACATGGATTTTTCTAAGAATGAGCCCCATATGGGTTACAATGAGTCAGTCTCGTCTATTGTGGAGAAGCATGGATGGGAAATATTTTACCTGCACCCAAATAATGTCCTAAGAAAGGTGGTTCAGGAATTTTATGCCAATATAAACTCCCCAAACAACCCCTTTATCTATGTGAGAGGAAAATTGGTTCGCTTGGGTGAAAAGACAGCATCAATGACCAAATTGAGCTAGCTGCTGTTGAGGATGAGCACACCTCATTTTTCAAAAGCATCACTATAGAAGTTCTAAACTAGGTGCTGAAGGATTTATATGTCGAAGGGACTAGGCGGATTATTTCAAGTCAAGACTGTCATGCGATTGAAAGATCTACTTTGAAGCCCATCGAGAAAGTCTAGTATCATTTCTAAAGAGCCAAATAATGCCATCTACTCATAACACTATAGTGTCTAAAAGAACGAATGTTGCTTTTACACTTGATAATCATGGGTAGAAAAATCAATGTTGGAAAAGTGGCTTGTCATGAAGTGCACCAATGCACAGATAAGAATGCAGGAAGCTTTAATTTTCCTTCTTTCGTCACAGATCTTTGAAGCGCGACTCAAGTGCCTTTGCATGCTAATGAAGACATTACTCCTAACAAGGGTGGGATGTCTGGATTTATTGTACCCAAAGTAAAAGGTGTAGGAACACCAAAGCCACATCAACAAGGTAGTGCACCTAATTTGGCTGCCAAGCAGAAGACTCCACTTTGCAGAGCCCTTTTGAGAAGAGTTTGCTGCCCTCATTAGAGCATTTAGAACTACATATGTCCCTGTTTGAAGTTCAGTAATATTAGGCTATCAAAATGATGAAAAAGACCCAGGAATTATAGACATTATACTGGTCCTATGTGTGGACTCGCGATATTATGCTAAAGAGAGCTTTACAACAGAACTTCACCAGACCAATACCTGATTTCCCTGCCTTCCCTAAAGAATTGTTACCACTTCCTAAAGTTGGTTGTGCTGAATGAGAGTCAGTTCAATTTCCATCCAAAAATGAAGAGTCTGTAACTAGGGAAGACAAAAGAAAAAATGGACAAGCAAGCGAAGAGAAGCCATAGAAAACAAAATCTTTGTGCATCAAGAGTGAGGAAGAAGAAAAAAAGGAAACCACCATTGATGCCGAAGCAACTAAGAAAGGCAAGAAAGGTTGAACAAGTCTGCTCAAGATCGATAAATCAACCATCTCATTAATGACATCACTAAAACAGACAAGGAAGAGGAGGATCCACCACTTCAATCATCAAATAAAAGCCAAGATACAAGCGCATTGCAAGGAAGTTGACTCGTAGGCAGTAAAGTACCACAACCATCATCAGCGAAGCATGTGAACAGGGGAGTCCCTTTTTTTACCCTTTTTTTAAATAATTTTTATTATATTTTGTTATTTTTATTTTCATGCATTACGGACATTGCATCCCTTAGGTTTGGGGGTGTAGCATACATTTTATTAAGTAAATATATGAATTGCCATAGCATTTACCTTTAATGCATTCTGGATAAATATACTGAATTGTTTATTGTAGCATTGTTGAGTTGGTTGCATGATAGCTAATTTAGTGATGTCTAATGATGAAAATAGTCTGTAAATTTGTACGAATATAGAAAGGAATTGAACAGAATTGATACCTAAGGTTAGGATTCTCAATCATATTGATGACACTTAGATTTTATTCATTCAATCCTTATTCATCTTGAAATAATTTTTAGACTAAAACTCACAGATCTTAAAACGTTATTGAGCTGAAATGAACAGACGTAGCAAATGAAAAGTTAAACTCCTAGAAGCATAAATTGCTAAGTAAGTTGTAATTTAGCCTCCAATGTATGCAGCATAAAGTAACCCAGAAGTTTGGTGTTTGCTCCATCTTTACTTTTCAGTAGAAAAGAAAAAGTTTTAGATAAAAGTGCTTTCAAACAAATTCTGGGACATTCCACTGTAAAAGACTGCTAAGAAGCTAGACAGTTTGGTGTTTGCTTCATCTTCATTTCTAAGTAGAAAAGTAGTTGGACACATGAGTGAAAAATAGTTTCAAATCATGACTGTGCTAAGTAGCTTTGGAGTTTGGTGTTTGCTCCATCTTTACTTCCAAGTAGAAAGGCATTTGTGATGAGATGAATTCCCAAAAGTGAATAGCAATGCTATAAATGGGAGAAATATTAGCTAATGTTAAAAATTGAAAATAATAATTAGTAGGATAGGCCAGGATTTTTTTTACATTTTTAAGAATTGATTAAATACAATCAAATGCATACAATGCACACAAGGAGATTCTTATTTTAGGGAACAATTCTTGCATTTATGAATTTGATAAGCTTCGATTAGACAAGCTATACATCACCTTAGGTGAAGGGTGTTCTGAGGACCATAATTTAGGAATTTTTGATCAACTTAACAATGCTGTTACAAGCAATAAAGTATACAAGAACATGCATTAGTTATTAGGTTGCATTATATTCCTTGAGGATAAGCAATAACCTAGGTTTGGCGGTGTGATAACCCTTGAAAAAAAGTTACAAATCATCTTCTGAGACCTAGTTAAGTTCCTACACTTAAGTAATTCTAGCTTCATTTTAAGTTATTGCATAATCATTTCTTAAAGTAATCGTGCATGCATATTAAAACTTGGGTTGGTGGTTATGTTATGGTATTTTTTTTACTTCTGATCACTTGTGGGAAGGTTTATTTGGTTGAATAGCAAGTTTAGGGAAGGTTAGCAGGAAATGAAGGTTTACCGAGGCAATTCACAAGGTTTCCATGGCAATGCAAAGGTGGAAAATGATAAACACAATCAGTACCTGAAGTATTTAGTAGGCAGTCCCCCCTCACATGCATGAAGTGTGACAAAAATCCACCTCAAAATTAGGGAAAAAGAAATCATTGGTTGGCAACTTTAACCCTAGAGGTGTGATATCAAGTATGAAAGAAAAAGAGAGAGAGAAGGGGGAAGGAGGAGGACGAAAGAAAATAGGGATACTAAAGTCTGCAATTCCCTGAGTTTCGACAGAGGCATCACTGCTGCAAGAAGAACACAAGGAGCTGTTGAAAGCTTTGGTGAAGGCAAACAGAAAAGAACCAAGCCTAAACTTTGTGTCTTATACCCAAGTTTATTCCTCTGTATTTTTTTTCTAATTTTTCTATTTTAAACTGATTATTGGGGATGTAGGTGATTCGGAAAAACTTAACTTTGTGTAGCCCAGCCATAAACTAACTTACTATGGCTTGGGAATGCTTGGAGTAATGTTTAAACTTTAATCAATGCTTCGAATTATTACAGCTAATGTTACTATTTTATTCAACTACTATGTTTGTTTAAATTTTTGTTTGAGTGTTTACAAATGCTCGATAAGACTTAAGGTGGCTTAATACTGATAGGGTTATGGTACCTCGATCGAAGTTGAATTAAACACTCGTGAAAACTCTAGACATTGAGTCTTTCCATATATGATTTAAAGGGTTGCACTGATACTGTGGTCATAAATCCTTAGTCTATAGACATATAAAGCTTATAGAATAAGTGATATTAGGCTTTGGTTTTGACAAAGGTAGCCCATTCACTAAACCAATCGAGCAGTAATAGTTACCATAATGTTGCCATGGCATTTTCATATAGTTGTAATGATTCTCTGAGTAATCCCAGCCTCTTTAATCAATATTCCTACCTTACCAACTTTCATAGTTCAAGTGTTTTGAGTTGTTTCATTTGCTAGATATGCTAGTATTTTTATTTACTTTCATTTCCATTATGTTAATCACAATCTTAATTGCAGTACAAACCAATTACCTCAATCATCAATCGCAACAATTTAAACAAAGATATACCTATCCAATCCTCGTCAGAACGATACTCACTCGTCACTTTATTACTTGATTCGACGTTTATACTTGCACATTTGCACATCATATTCACACGCGACAAGAATCTCGGAGCAGATTTAGGTTTAGTTAAATTTATTTAGTGTCTTATTATTATCATCTTTTTTCTTGATTAACACTACTAATTCGTGAGTCGAGTAGATTAGTAATTATTTCTCATAATTGGCTTGATAATAGTTTTCCCCAAACTACAATCCCTTAGGTACGATCATCAGAATAGTTACCATATTTTCGTGGTAAACAAACTATATAACAACTTGACCCGTATACTTGCGGAAATTGCCTTGAATCTATATCTTTAGTTGTAGTATTCACACTCTAAACATTGGTACGTTAGGAGGCGGTCACACGAGTTTGCAGCAGGCTAAACTCTAGATCCAAGGTCCTTTTGGGAGTCGCAGAAACCACTGCCTCTTAAAAAAAGAACACCATAAAAATCCATTCAGACAACCTTTCCCTCATCTTGAACACAAATAACCCAAAAGCAAAGCCTTACTTCTTTAGGTATTCACGTAAATCTACTTTTTAGAGCCATAAAACTCACCTTGACCTAGACAAATTTCTAGAAGAATCAGAGTTTTCGATCCTACTTAAAAAAACTGCCCTTTCATTTCCTCCAGCCTTAGATTTCAATATTTTTTTCCAGGAGAGAATGAGAGAACTCTCTTTATTTCAACTTCAATACCTATTAAAATAGTCTAAGTCTTTATTGGAACTTGACAAATGTCACATCATTATTGACTTGTCTTATCACGGGTCTTCAACTTCCAAGGAAATTAATAGAGTACTTCCTATTTCTCTTTTAGCTATCCTGGTTCACATTCGGTTAGTTCCCAACCTACTTACCTTATAACTTCAGCTATCAAGTATCATGGGCAAAAAAGGTGTACTACTTCTGACATGGGCTTATTCCTTAAGTGTTTATTTACCTGACCACATCCTTCTTCAAATGAATCAAAATGATATGGCATGGAGTCCTCAATATCTTGAACTTAAAACTATGTCCGCCACATATACACCAAAAAAGGCACTTGGGCAGTTACCAATTGGCCAATCATACTTTTCCAAGACTACACCTAACCTTGTGCCCGTCAAAAGTTGGGTGTTATCAACTCGTTCAAAGAATTCTTATACTTAATCAAATTCTTATACCCTATACTCACTCAAAACTTACTCTTTACGCCTTATTTCCTTTCACATCATTCTATAATAAGGTTTTGTCAGGCAGGATGTTATAAAACCACTTAATTTAGGGTTAAATCACTTGATTTTAGCTAACAGTCCAATTAACAGAACTTACCACTTGATAATTTTAATAAAATATTATAATCAACTCGTAAATATTAATAAATACTATTTCTGACATTACAGACAAAAAGGTTGCTACAAATACTCTACTTTCCAAAGTCAGATCTCACGATCATTGCCCCATGCAGAGTTTTCCTCTACTTTCTCTTTTTTGGAGAAACTAAAGAAGATGATGCAATAGAGAAGAAAATGAAACAAAGATAAGAAGAATTTCACCTACAGAATAATCCTCCTTATATATATACATATGTCCCCTTGCGCACGGCCACTAATACCCCTAAATAACCCCTTTTTTGGTAATCATTTTGCCTCCCACTAAGTAACCAGCCGATTTCAACTTAACCAAACTAGATTTGGGACACAACTAATTGCAATTCAGCCGCAAAAATTTTTAGATTTTCCAATAGAGTCCACAAAACTTACTATCTCTTTCAATTAACTCCCACATCTTCCTTAATTTCTGAACCTTGAATAAAAATCAGGTGTAAAATTGTTGATTTTTAGTTTCAAGTCGTAACGAATATTTTTGCTCATTTTCCCTTTTGAGACCCAAATTGGCTAAATGGTGTCATGGGAAACCTAACAAGTTGCTCAATTTCAAACTTACTTATAACAACCCATTTTTTGGTGTTGTCAGAAATGATGGTTTTGGAACCCCATTTCCAGCAAGTGAGTCCGTAAATATTATTATTTAATACTTACAAGATAATTATATAGTTTAATTAAATTTTGGATCGTTAATTTTGTCAATCGAATAGGTAATTAAGGTACAAGGACTAAATTATAAAAGTCATAAAATATAATCGCTACAAATTTTTAATTACTTGGAGGACCAAGTAAGAAATTGATCCATTGTTAATTGATGTCCAGTGGTGGATATTTGTTGGCATCCAGCAAATGTGTTAAATTATGTTTATGGTTAACTAATTGAGATTAATTATGTTAATAATTATTTATTATGAACTAACCAATGTATAAAAGTAAAAATAAAAGAAACAAAAGTTATTTTTCATTTAGCTTCTTCTACCTGACGAACATAGGAGGAAAAAATAAGGTTTGGGAAACTTTAGCATTAGGTCCCTTGGTATGCTTTCTAAGTCATTTTCTTGTACGGATTTATGAAACTGTTAAAGTTTTCAAAAGTAGCCATCGTTGATTATTTAAAGCTTTTGGTGCTAAAATGTTAGATTTTAATATTAGAAGTGAAAAAGGACTAGTTTATAAAGTTTAATTGCTAGTTTTTTAACATGATGACTAAAGTGCAAGAATTCCTTTATTGGTGTCATATTCCTATAATTATATGTATAGATGATTATAGAAGGATGTGATGAAGGTTAGCTTTGAAATTAAGGCTCAAATTTGACAGATATGGAAATTTTTGTTTTAAAGACTAAATCGAACAAAATGTGAAACTTTAGGGAACTTCTAAAAAATGAAATTGAACTGTCATATGCATATAATAGGATTTTATAAGATATTTGGAATTGATATATTGAAATGAAATATAATATAGATCAGGAATTGAATCAAACAAAGGAAAATCGAGGAAAAGGAAAATTATGGACTAGTCTTCGACATTTTGTTTTTGTTTGTGTTAATGTAATTTGATTTTCTTACGATCTAGTACAAGAAGGTGAGTTAAGGACTAAATTGTAAAGAAATTGTTATATAAGCTAAATGTGCCCTCATGAATGAAATAAAGGATAGGATACAATTGGCATGTCAATAGGGTTAATTGCGAGTTTGTATGGGATTACGTTATAGTACAAAGTATATGATTGTATGGAGTTAGTACTGATTATACTATAATCCAACATTTGTTGTGGATTACCAAGTTATATGCCTCTATGAAGACCCTGGTGTGGTTGAAGGATGTATTGTTATACGACTATATATGTTGCCTACTGACCGCCTCCGGATGAACTAACGTCCAGAGTATGAACTCTGTAGCAAAAGATATACAAATGAGGCGGTATCCGCAAGTATATGGGTCTAGTTGTAATATAGTTACAACAGAATAGGTGAGTACTCCGAGGATCGTACCCAAAGGAGGCTAGTGCTAGATTGATTTTAAGCTAAACGCCAAAAGATCTAATTAGTACTCGAATTAGCTTATATTACGCAAATATAAATAAAAGGGATTTTTTTGATTTTTATAATAAGAAAATATAGCAAATAAATACAAGAAAATGAAAAGTGGAATTAGCCAAATCTGATTATCAGTGAATAGCTCACTTTTGTAATCTACATCAACTGTCGCTTCGAGTTCCTCGTTAATCAACTAGTCAGTTTCCTAGCAGGATCTTCTGATACATCCACTAAAGTAATGAGTTAGCAATGACTACTTATCTTCCGACCTCATAGTCCAGTTTGATTTGGGGTGAGGTGTTCATGGATAGGCCATAACAATTTCGGGTAAATTCCCACGTTGATAACTTCCTAAGGATTAGGTTCTTCATTTCCCAAACAGTTAATCTTTTGAGTAAACCTACAAAATAGTTAATAGATCATACCCCCACTCACTAATCCCCCATAGAGGGATTAGTTCCTCATGGTTTTCATAAACAATATAGAATCGATATAAAGCGTAAACATGATAGTTGGATAGAAAGTATAAAGTTTAAGAAAAAGCATGATTTGTATTACGAAGAAGAATGAATCCACAAAGTTTAATTGCATCCACAAATCAGATCTCCCGAGAGAATACAAAGAACAAACTGAGAGTAAATCTAAAACCTAAGAAAAGAGAAAAACTAAACTAAAATTTAAAGAGAGAATCTAAGCTAAGTAATTGGTGTCCATAACATGTGACAATTGAGCCCATTTATAGATTTTAGGTGGTTGTCATCCTTAACCCTAGGTTAGCTAACATTCCCAAGCTTTAAGTTTGATTGTGCAGACCAAAATGCCCATGGCTCGTATTAATTCCCATCTAGAGTCGGTGTCGCGACACATTAGGACCTGTGTCACGACATAGAAGTCAATATCCTCTTCTTGAGATGTCTTCAAGGGTATGTCGTGACACCCTTAGACTACGTCGCGACATCGAAGGTAGTCTCAAATTTTCTCCATTTTGCTCCCTATGCTAAGACATCGAACCCTCCATGTTGCAACATAGTGACGAATATCGATTTAGCACGCCTTCTAATGGTCTCCTGCACACTCAAGAAGTTCATTATCTCACCTTTAGGCCTTCTTCGACCCCTAAAGTCAATAAAAGACTCTATTTGCACATTTTATTAAATTTAATAAAATTACGAAAAACATAATTAAAACCTAATGGTAATGCTTGTTTTCAAGATCCTAAAGTGCAAAAATTAGTTTAATCTGCTACACCGAATTACGGCAAATCAAACTCCCCCACACATAAGTTATTGCTTGTCCTCAAGCAACACAAGCAAAAACAAGAAATAGAAAAGACAACCCTTAAGCAAATATGAAACAAGTATTGAATTTGGAGCACATGACTAGGCATTTCATCTTTACAAATAATTTTGACATGATCAATAATTTATTTACAACTTTTGACCTCAGACATCTAAATTCAGTAAATCATAAAGTAGACAAGTATTAAGGGTCCCATGTGTAGGAATCCATTAATAAATCATGCAAGTAGTTTTGTTATCCTAGAAGAATACAAATAGCACTTTATGCGATTGTTTAATATAATGTTTATTTATGCATAAGGATACTTAGGTCACATAGGATTTTTAGGCTTGTAACATTCTGAGGCTTAGGACAAGTATAGAATTAAAAAATAGTAAGCATTAAAATGATTACAAAAACGAAAATAGTTTGGCACATTGTATCGATCCTTATTCTTCCCCCTCAGCGACCCTTACCTGCTTACTGCCTTATTTCTTCTTCTCTTACCTTCCTTATTTCTCCACATAGGAAATCATAGCATTATATAGTAACTACGGCTAGCCTATGAGTTTCTGTGCACTAATGAATGAGTTTTTCTTTTTTTTTTAACTTTCTTTTTTTTCTTTTTTTTCAATATGTCTCACTCACAAATGCTTTTTCATTTCAGGTACTATTTCTACTCATATTGATTTTCTCTTTGATTTTTTTTATTTTTTCTGTACTTTAGGCTAACCTATAGTTCCTATATCACACCAATCTTTCCTATTTCACTTTACTTTTAAAAAATCCGCAAAGATATATCTACTTAACCCTCAATACATATGGCCAGACATCTATAGTCGTGCAGCTCAGGACCACAGAAAAAGAGCAAGAACAAATTAGCATTTCAGGCTCAGGCTTTGTAATAAGGTTTATCAAGAAATGTTTACAGGATATAAATAGGTACTAAGGATGAATAAACATAGGTCAGCTTTTTGGCTCTGGATGTGTTCCAAACAATGTCTTAGGCCATCCCTTCAATTTCTCAATATGCACAAATTTAATCAACCAAACAAACTCAAATTTAACCATTTATCATTCATACTAGCAGTCTAATTTTCTTGTATTTTTTATATCATTTAGTACAGTTGATTACTTAATCCCTATTTACAGTGTAACATATAGAACTTAGTGGTCTAATAATCAAAAATTTAAAATCACCTATCATCATGCCAAATTTATTTGTAAACACAAGCAACCTATGTACATCCTCCTAACTAATCACTTGTATTTCTACAAGCTCAAGCACACAAATGACAAGAAAAATCGAAAGAAAAGCATAAATACTTAGAAAATTTTTCTATGTTATGCTCCCACACTTTAGTTAACATATTGTCCTCAATGTGTAGCTCGTAAAAAGATAAGGAATGAAGTCACCCGATTGATCATGTTTGTTTCATCTGCTATTGGTGGGTGCTTCCTCCTCTATTCATTAATAACTCAAATTGTTATGTTTCCTTCCTGTGTGGTTCCTATCTAAAAAATCAAAACCAAATACAAAACAAGACAACTAAAAATTTATTTCTATCCTACTCCCTAAAAAAATTAAAATCCTCTTTAAGTTTAATACAATTTAAAACAAAATTAAGTTTTAATCATGCTATTCATCATCCATCTCGTCTCTTTTGTCTCCCTCTCTTTCCTCTTCACTATTATGCTCTCATTCTTCCTATCTAGATGGTGTAGGCCCTAACATGTCTAGCGTATAATTGGGGACCTCGATATTGTTTTGCTTTGCAAATTCTTGAAATATTAGCCCCAACTCTTGCATCCATTGTATCATTCAATCCAATTTAGGATAACTACTTTCACCAAATTCGTATTGAGCTCTTGTCAACCTTTGTGACAAAGCTGGTGTAGTCATCATTTCTTGTTGTCGTTTGTTCCAATATTTTATTTGTTTGGCTCATAGTTCTTCCTACTGTTGGAACAAAGTATTGTCGATGATACTTCGAGATGGTTTCAATGACTACTCGGTGGATTCCATGGGAACACCTGCTCTTTTGCATAAGGCCGTCACTAAGTGAGGAAAGAAAACTCCCACTTTCTTGCCACTAATACATCTCTTCATATTTTGATAGATCCACTCCAATGCACACCTATTTCTGCAAGATAGCATAAAGTAAAACTGGTCGAAAGGTATTAATGTTAGATGCATTTAAAGCAGGGACTATTCGTGTGCACACAAATTGAATCCATATTTCAGCCTCTGGAAATATGATAGCTTGATTGAAGGAGCTTGGGATACTAGTACCTGGGCGGTATTTCCATTCACCTATTCCCTCTATTAAATAGTTTATAATATTATCCATATTTATGTCCCAAAAGTATTCTAAATCAGTTTCATCAATAAAAACTTGGTCATATTATGGAGCACTGTAAAAATCACAAATAATTCGAGGGATTACTTTAACTTCTGTCCCCCGCTCAGATACAATATCCCATATATGGCCATCAGTAATTCTAGACTCATGATCCTACAAAGATGTATTGATTTCTTAAACTATGAGGACCACAGTGATCTCTTTCGAGACCATCCAAAAACATTCCCACCTATGATACCTAACTAGAGGCAGTATCTCCATACAAATTATCATTTACGGATCAAATCCCCTCTCTTGAATGAATGTTTTCTCTTGAAGTTCATTAAAACATTTTTCAACATTCGTATTTGCAAAATTAGAGGGATTTTGAACCGTCGATGGTTTCGGTTTATTAGTTCGTCTAACTTTTCTAAAGGCATTATTGTTAAACTAAGAACTAAAGCAAAATATCAAGCATAGAAGAATATCATTGATTTTGCCATTGATTAACTTGTGGATTTTTTAGATCCCCTATCAAACGTTCATTTTTCCCTCAATTAAGGCAATATTTTGTTTTCCTAATAGTTTTTAATGTTATCTGGCCTTTTAAATTGAGTTTTTATCTATTGAATTAACATATTTGAATAAATGCCAAAATTTGGGTCATTAATGGTGAAATTCAGGATTTTGATGTGATCAGAAGGTTTCTAAACGTTCCCTAAAGTTTCATTACAAGATTCTAAAGTTTTATTGAGTTTTCGTAAAGATGGGCATTATATGCCGAAATTTCAGAACCAAGTTTCGGACCAGTTTTGTGTGGTTTGAAGGTTGAGAATTATTCTTAGATGTATAATTAGATTATTATAATTGATTTTAGGCAATAGGAATGAGTAAAGATTAAAATATTTGAGTCTCGAGTTTGCTAGTCGAAAATTTCAATACCAAGAGGAAGAAACCTTATACCTGCATTTTTTATTGTTTGGGTGTATTTATTACTGTAATTTAATTTTGCTTGTTGTGTGGTTAATTTTGGTAAAGATTCAGAATCGGTGGAGCCTTCGACTAGCAAAGGAAAAGGAAAGGAAAAGCTAGTTTAGGCTTTCGATAGGTAAAAGTGTGAACAATGAGTGTTTGTTGCTGTTAGTAGACACGATTCATAGTGTTAATTGTGAGCATAGGAGTAGCCTAAACCCCTACTCTAAGTTTCAAGTGTAAGCCTTCTTATACCCCTCATTTAATTTGCAAAGTATGTCATTGTGTGAAGTGGATTGAGTATTAAGTTGTGATAATGTGACATGTGATATATATTGTGATAGCTCTTTTGAATGTGTTAGTTGTTGTAACACCCCTTACCCAAGACCATTGCCGGAGTCGAGCATGAGGCGTTACTTGACTGAACTTAAAAGTTCGAGGCATAAAATTTTACTTTTGAAATTAATTTCACTTTTCACAACAAATATGTCCACCTGCGCAGCAGTTACTAAATTAATTATAATTGAGCTACAAAACTTTAAAGTTAGATATGTAAATTTTCCCTGAAACTAGACTCATATATCTTTTTACCATAAATTTTTCAGAATTTTTGGTTTCTCCAATAAGTACAGTTTATTAGTTAAATCTCCCATATTTCACTGATTGACGGTCTTGACCTCTCGTCACTAAAATTTAATTATCTCGTTGTACAGACTTCATATGGTCTTCTAACTTGTTTCTACAGAAAATAGACTCAATAAGGAATCTAGAAATATAAATTACAACTCATAAATATTTGTTTAAAATTTTTAATGATTTTCCAAAGTCAGAATAGGGGATTTCGAAAACCACTTTTAGCATGTCTAACTAAAATGAAATATCTCAAAATACATAATTCCTTTGTCTACACTGTTATTTTTCTGTGAAAATAGACTCAATAAGCTTTAATTCTATCTATCATTCATCCTCTTATTCATTTTATACTATTCTTGATGATTTTTCAAAATAATGTCACTACTGCTGTCTCAAAACTGATTCACTGCCAATTTTTACTTTTTCATGATTTCTATGCATAAT
>CM025250.1:7940602-7950719 GCA_013677275.1 Gossypium schwendimanii
AATTTAGGCATGCAATCAATAAAATTTCTTATCAATACTCTAATAATTATATCTAATCACTCGATAAATCATAAAAAATTAATAATACTTTTTCTTTAAATCGGATTTGTGGTTACGAAACCACTATTTCGATAACCTTAAATTTGGTCCATTACAGAAATAAATCTGCCTAAAAATGAGGAAAAGATATTGTGGGTTGTTGGAGCTATTCTAGGAAGAAAATGCCTATAAAAAGTCGACGGAGGAAGCCCTAAGTGTAAAGATCCAGAGGCAACAATTGTAGGTAGTAGTTGAGTAGAGACGAAAAGGGGAGACTGAAGGCAGACCCTCTCAGTCATCATAGGACACTGTGTTGCTAGCTTGAAGATTGATTTGGTGACAACCATCTTCCTAAGTTCTTCCATTATTTCTTATTCTGTTCTCTGTGAATTAATTTGATCAAAACGATGTTGGATGTTATTACAAACTTGAATCTTAATCGCTGATCCATGAGCTAAATCTCATAGGGTTGGGATTACAAGATGAAAACTTTTATTTTCTTTAATGGTTGAAACATATATTTTATTTAATCTACTATTTCATTCCAATGTTTTTATTTTCTAAATGTATGCATATATTCCCCAGACATAGATGAATGTACAACATGCCCATAGGCTGAATCAAATTCTAAAAAGGTTGGATTAGTTGGACCAAAATTGAATGATACAAGTGAGTAGTCAATCGAATACTCATAGCAGAATCTAGACATAAAGTAGCATTTGTATAGAATGAAGACAAAACAGTGCAGGGTATCGTGATAAGCCCTATAGACATAGGCCAGGTAACTTGAGACCTTGCTCTTAAAAGAAATAGGTCACTTTAGGCCTCTTCTAAGTAGTAGATAAAGTAAAATTATGCTGAGGCATTACTGAAAGTAATGATAGATTCTTAGTAGTCCCAACCTTCGAAATCAACATCGTAGACCTTCAATCTGTTGTCGCAGCATCTTTGCCATAGCATTCTTAGTTATTTATTTGTTCGCTTGATTATTCTCGTAATTGCTATTACATTTTTATTCTTGATTTGCCCTAGTATTTTCTAATATTAGTCAGTATATATTTCATACTCATCTTTATTAATTTAATTACGGCTATGTACTTAACTTGACTTTGCTATAACATTAATCACAATTTATTATAATAACTTGACCATTTCTATACCTAATTCGATCCCTGTAGAGATGATCTAACTTATCACTTTTTTACTTGATTGAACGTGTATACTTGCACAATTTGCATATCATATTCACATGCTACAAGCTTTTAGCGCCGTTACCGGGGATCGACAATTAGGTGTAATTTGGTTTAGTTATTTTACTTAATTCCATTAGCTTTATTTAAATTAGTTTTATTTAATTTCTATAGGTTTTCCATCAGTGCATGAGAAGAGGCATTCCTATTAACAAAGAATATTATTTGGACCCAAATATCGAAAGAACTTTACGAAAAAGGTAGAAAGAACAGTGAAAAATGGCTAGAAACGAGAATGATCCTGGTCTCAATAATAATTCGAATGGTCAAGATGCTGATCCTTATGTTTGTGGGGTTATAGATGACTGAGATAGATCAATCTGAGAGCATGTTATGCCAATTTTAGATGAGTTGAATCCTGGGATAGTCTAACCACAAATACAAGTATAGTAGTTTGAACAGAAACTGATAATATTCTAGATGTTACAAACAGCAAGACAGTTTGGTGGACTGCCTACTAAAGAGTCAAGATTGTATTTATAACTTTTTCTAGAGGTTTGTGACTCGTTTAGGTAGCAGGGTGTGCCTGAAGATACTCTGCGACTTAAATTGTTTCCATATTTTTTAAGAGATCGAGCGAGAGCATGGCTGAACGCTTTACCATCGGGAATAGTGGCATCATAGAATGGTCTTTTCTAGATGTTTCTGCTATGATATAATCCCCCAAATATGAATGTCAATCTTAGAAATGTCATCACATCTTTTTGGCAATTGGAGGATGAAACACTATATAAAGCTTGGGAATGATTCAAAGATTTAATTTGGAAATGTCCAATACATGGATTCCAACACTGGACTTAGATGGAGATATTCTATAATGGGCTGAATGCACATACGAGGATGGTAGTTGATGCTTTGGCCAACAGTACTTTGTTGAATAAATCTTATAATGAAGTATATGAGATTTTGGAAAAGATTGCCAACAATGATTATCAATATCCTACCACAAGAGTTAGGATGGGCAAGAGAGTTGCTGGTGCTATAGAGCTGGACGCAATCACTTCATTGACATGCCAAGTATCTTCTTTGGTTAATATGATTAAAACAATCAAAAGGCTTACTGTAGTCTAGGAATTAAAATTAGCCTAACTATCGTGTCTTTATTATGGTGAAGACCATGTGTTTGCTGAATGCCCATCAAATCCATCATCTGTGTGCTACATGGGTAATTTCAACCAGAACAATAACCCTATTCCAACACGTATAATCCTAAGTGGAAGAAATATCCAAAATTTAGTTGGAATAATCAAGGTGCGGGGAATTTTAACAATATGACAAGATAAAATGCCATCAATTCACTGTCTGGTTATACTTAATCTATGTCGAGGTAAAATATCTAGCAAGGTCAGGCATCGGTTTCATCATCATCATCTATTGAAGCATTGCTGAAGGAATATATGGCCAAGAATGATGTTGTAATTCAGAGCCAAGCTGCGTCTCTTCGAGCTCTTGAAATTCAGGTGGGCAAATATCGAACGCTTTGAATTCGAGACAATAAGGAGCATTACCTAGTGATATCGAGAATTCAAGATCACAAGGGAATGAGCAGTGCAAGGCCATCACTCTTAAAAGCGGATCTCATCTTGATGATGTTCCTCAAGATGCCACGACAGAAGAGGAAAACTCGAATAACAACTAGGTAAAGATCTTGAAACCATTTGAAAAGCATATTGTACCTAAAAAGGGTAAGTAGCAAAATGTTGTGGCAGACCCTAATAATGTTGTCAACAAGAATGTCACGGGAAAATAATATTAGCAACTTGAAGGACGACCACCTTTACCTTTTCCTTAGCATTTCATAATTATAAGTAGGATATTTAGTTCAAAAGATTTTTTGAGGTTTTAAAACAACTCCAATTAACATACCACTAATTGAAGCTTTGGAGCAAATGCCCAATTATGTGAAATTTATGAAAGATATATTGTCGAAAAAGCACAGATTGGGAGAATTTGAGATTGCTGCTCTCACTGAAGGATGCACATTAATGTTGATGAATAAATTACCCCCAAAGTTGAAGGACCTAGGGAGTTTCACTATCCCATGTTCAATTGTAAATCAGTATGTTGGTAAGACATTATGTGATCTAGGGGCGAGTATAAATCTAATGCTTATTTCTATTTTCAGGAAGCTAGGATTTGGAAAGCAAGACCTACTACGGTTATGTTGCAACTAGCTTACTGATCATACGTGCATCTAGAAGGTAAAATTGAAGATTTGTTAGTAAGAGTGGATAAAATTATCTTTTCTATAGATTTTCTTATTTTAGAATGTGAACCTGACCAAGATTTGCCAATTATTATTGGAAGACATTTTCTTGCTACAGACAGAACTTTAATTGATATACAGAAAGACAAGTTGACCATGAGGGTAAATGATTAGTAGGTTACCTTCAATGTATTTGATGCTTTGAGATGTGCTGATGTTAATGATGAATGCCACACCGTTGGGTTAATAGAAACAGTAGTGGAGGAATTCACTAGATATTGCCACAACAATTTTGATAGTAACAGAAACTCGCTTGGGCAGAGTGATATAGTAATTTTTGAGGAGTTCAGTGAATTTATGGCCACCAAGCAAATGGTGGATAGACCACGGAAGAAGTTTGAACCGTTGGATTTATTAAATCAACCTTTCGATTAGCTTAAACACTCTATAGAGAACCTCCTACACTAGAGTTAAAACCTTTGCCGTAACATTTGAAGTATACACATTTGGGCGACAATAGTACTTTGCTGGTAGCAATTTCTACAGAGTTGACACCCAATCAAGAGGCAAGGTTGTTAGAAGTTCTTCGACTGTTTAGGAAGGCATTGGGATGGACCCTAGTTGATATAAAGGGAATTAGCCCTGCATTCTGCATGTATAAGATCTTGTTAGAGGATTGCCCTAGAAATTCCATTGAACAGCAGCGAAGACTGAATCCAATCATGAAAGAAGTTGTCAAGAAAAAGATTATTAAGTGGCTTGACGCTAGTATCATTTACCCCATTTCAGATAGCTGATGGGTGAGTCCTTTGCAATGTTTACCCAAGAAAGGATGTGTCACAGTGGTAAATAAGGATAACAATGAGCTCATACCAGCTTGCACTGTCATGGGATGGAGAGTATGTATGGATTACTGCAAGCTTAACAAGACAACTAGGAAGGATCATTTTCCTATACCAATCATTGATCAGATGTTGGATAGGTTAGTTGGGAAAGCTTTCTACTAGTTTTTGGATGGTTATTCAGGATATAATCAGATTATCATAGCCCCCAATGACTAAGAGAAGAAAATTTTCACTTGTTCATATAGTACTTTCGTATTTAGACGGATGCCGTTCGGGTTATGTAATGCACCAACAAATTTTCAATGTGATATGATGGCCATATTCTCTAACATGGTGGAAATTTTTTTTAACTTTTCATGGATGATTTTTCTGTGTTTAGGAATGATTTTGAAGATTGTTTGAAAAATCTGGAATTGGTTCTGTGCCACTGTGAAGAAATGAATCTTGTTTTATATTGGGAAAAATGCTACTTCATGGTTTGTAAAGGAATTGTCCTGGGGTATACGATATCACAGAGAGGAATTAAAGTGGATAGAGTAGAAATTGAAGTGATAAAGAAATTGCCACCTCCCACCAATGTCAAGGGTACTAGAAGTTTTTTAGGTCATGCATGTTTTTATAGAAGATTCATTAAGGATATTTAGAAGATATCTAAACCCTTATACACTTTGTTGGTGCAAAGTAGACCTTTCGATTTTGATGAACAGTGCTTGGTAGCCTTTGAAGAGTTAAAGAAAAAAACTCATAACAACACCAATTGTACTAGCTCTGGATTGGACACTACTTTTTGAACTCATGTGTGACACCAGCGATTATGCTGTGGGAGCCATGTTAGGGAAATGGAATGAGAAAATACTACGGAAAATATACTATGCTAGCAGAACTTTATTGGAAGCGCAACTTAACTACACCACCACAAAAAATGAGTTATTGGTTGTGGTGTTCACGTTTGATAAGTTTCGTTCATATCTAGTTGGTATAAAGGTCATAGTCTACACAAACCACTCTACTATTAAGTATCTAATGAGCAAGAAAGATGCTAAGCCGAGGTTGATTAGGTGGATACTGTTGCTGCAAAAGTTTGACTTGGAAATTAGAGATTGGAAATGGACTAAAAATTAAGTGGTGGATCACTTGTCGAGGATAGAATCTAGAAGTGAAGGTAGACATGATATATTTATTAAGGATGAATTCCCATACAAACAACTATTAGTTGCCACGACATTACATTGGTATGCTGACATAGTGAACTATTTAGCAAGTGGTGTGTTGCCACCTGATCTTAACAGTCAGAGAAGATGAAAATTTCTTCATGATACCAAGCAATAATTGGGATTAACCTTTCTTGTTTAAACATTGTGTTGATCGAATAATTAGGAAATGTGTCCCTAATGATGAAATACATAACATTTCATAGCATTGTCATTCAGCTCCATACAAAGGAGATCTCGGAGGGATGAGGGCTGCTACCAAAGTACTTCAGTCAGGAGTTTATTTGCCAAGTTTGTTCAAGGATGCTCATAAATTCTATCAGTCTTGCGATCATTATCAGAGAATAGGGAATCTATCTAGGAGACACGAAATGCCATTGCAAAGTATATTGGAGATTGAGTTGTTTGATGTATGGGGAATAGGCTTCATGAGTCCATTTCCACCGTTAGTAGGAAAGGTGTACATATTGTTAGCAATGGACTATGTCTCTAAGTGGGTCTAGGTTGTTGCTTTTCCTACCAATGATGCAAGGTTAGTAATAAATTTTTTACACAAGAACATTTTTACAAGATTTGGTACACCTAAAGCCATTATTAGTGACGAGGGGTGTCATTTTGACTACAAGTTGGTATCCAATGCTTTGCATCGGTATGGGGTGAAACATAAGATTGCCACGACATATCACCCGCAAACAAATGGACAAGTTGAAATTTCAAACAGAGAAATTAATTTTTTTCTTAGAAAAAGTGGTGAATCCTACTCGTAAGGACTGGTCTACTAGGTTGGATGAAGCTTTGTGTGTGTATCATACCGCAAAAAAAACTCCGTTGGGGATGTCACATTTTAAGATTGTCTATGGCAAGCCATTTCACTTTCCTGTTGAAATTGAGCAGAAAGCATTCTGGGCTATTAAGAAGCTGAACATGGATTGGGTCGCTGCTGGCCAGAAAAGGTTATTAGAATTGAACAAAATGGAGGAGTTCTGAGCACAAGCTTATGAGAATGCTAAGCTAAACAAGGAAAAGACCAAGCATTGGCACGATAAAAGAATCATGTCATGACAATTTGAACCCGGACAACAGGTGTTGTTATTTAACTCTAGGCTCAAATTGTTTCCAGGTAAATGAATCCCTCAATGGTCAAGTCCTTTTAAAGTAGCTCAAGTGTATCCTCATAGAACTATTAATATCAACGATTTGAAAATAGGATTCACATTTAAAGTTAATGGGCAATGATTAAAACACTATTGGGGTGCTCATATGGATCGAGACAAGCACTTCACTGATCTTTGAGATGTTTGAGCTAGCAATTTCTTTTAATCTTTCTTTTTTTTAATTGCTTTACTTCAATTTTAATTGTAGTACTTATTTAATATTTTTTTCATTTATGTTTGTATTTTTGCCATAGCATTGTGATCGTCTACTAGGTTAGTTATGAATTTGTTCTTTACTAAGCTTTTAATGGTGTGAATGGTCTAGAATTATTTGGAGTATAGTAATTGCTACGATATTTAGTTTAAGTGAATATTCTTCTAAGAATTATATTTTTGAAACAAATTTAAAGGTAAGTTACTGAAAAGCTCTATTTTTAGTTTTGATACTATGTTTTCAATTATGATTTGAAAATATGATTTTAGCACAATTTGTGCAATCTCATATGTGAGCTAAGGTTTTAAAGAATGTTTTAGGAACGATTTTACAAGCTATGTATCAGCAAAGCTCCCCTGTGAGCTTATGGATAAGCTGCGTATCAACAAATCCCCCATGTGAGCTTAAGTAATGAAGCTATGTATCAGCAAACCTACCCTGTAAGCTTATGGATAAGCTTTGTTTCAGCAAAGCTCCCTATGTGAGCTAAAGTGATAGTGCTCCTCAGTGAGCCCAGCTCTATGTGAGCTAGGTTGGACTATGTCTATCGAGACAAACTGGCGAACTAGTCTTGCAACCTAAGGCAAACTTCGTTAGTAAGTAAGAACTAGTCTTGCGAGCTAAGGCAAACTTTGTTATATGAAAATGATTTTTGAAAAAGTATAAGTTGGTTTCGAAATTTAAAAATGAACCCAAACTCTATTTATTAAGGCTTTATTAAACAAAATAGGATTGCAATTTTAATACGAACCCTGCCAAGGACGTTTAAAGAAAAAAATTATTGAGTTTTCAAACTGATTTCCAAAAGTTATGTTTTCTGAAAAAAGGGTGAACTGGGTCTCATAACCTCACCCAAAAATCCAGCACGCACATGTTTTTAAGCTAAAGTTTACTATTATTTTCAAATATTGTTTTAAGACATATTCTAAGAATTCTGATTATTCATTGACATCTTAATGAACTCACTCACTTCTCTTTTACTCTTTCTCAAGTAAGTAGGTCGCAGATGGCATAGGTGAGGGCGATGATCGGGCAAGGATGTTCTTGAGCAGATATCAACCAACCTAGGTTAACGATGATGGGATTTTTTTATGGGTCTTACATATGTTTATGGTTTTGTGACTTTGACCATGTTATTTAAAGATTGGTTATTTTATCCTGTTTAGTTTTCTAGTTAATTGCGAAACATGTTTTAAGTACTTAATACTACATAAATAAAGTCAATATTATTCATGCATGAGAATACTGCATTCGTATACGTTTAAGTTAGATATATAATTTAAAGTCTGTTGCATACTCTGTATGTTGCATTCCATAATTTCATGTGAAACCCTATAATAATTGCTATATTTACCTACGTGCCCCTAACTTAGTGAACCTAAAGATGCATGCGATCCCGTGTAAGTATTGCGATCCTTAATTACATGTGTACCCCTATTTTATGCGAACCCTACCTAAGTGTGATAAACTCCTGCATCCATGTTTATTTACTTTGTGAAAAGAGGATTCTCTAGTGTGTAGAGGCGCTGCAAATCTTCCCTTTACCAATCGTTTGATCGTTGGGGTAAGTTGGTTGGTAGGCCGATTATGTTGTGATTTTTGTGTTGGATTTTTCTTAAATCATATTTGAGTAACCATGTCCGTTTGATAAAAATCGCTGCTTGAGCAGATAATCATCAAGAACATGGAATCGTGCCTTGGCCAAGAATCTTAGAAGAGTAGGCCATTTTCTTATAATCGTGGTAGGTGATGATTGTTTAAGTACTTGAAAATATTGGTTATTGAAGGGCTGACCGAATACTCAATTCAATGTAGGTTGGTGCCAAGGGGTATTTCGCTAGCTTTCGTGAAAGGTGTGTAATCACACTGTCTCTTCTGTGAATTGGCAAAAGTTGAAAAGCCGAAAACCAGAAATACGACAATTGAGGCAACATGGGCATCGAAAGCTTGTGTGGTGAGCCGAGCCCATGAAACATGGTGTTAGACTGTAGAGGCCACCACGATCGTTCTCGTGCTCTTGGGCGGTTATGGGCCATGTTGGCCCAAGATGGGCCGTGTGGGCTCAATGGGCTTGTGGGCCCCACATGGATGAAAATCCATGTTAAGTGGTGAATATTGGACTGTGCTATATAGATCTCATATCCGTGGCAAAATCTGGGCTAAACGGGCCACACAAGAGTGTGGGCCCATTTGGGCCGAGTAATGGCCTTATGCCTATTTACACTGTTATGACCATTTAGGTTACCTGAGTTGCTCGAGGCGACTGCGGACCTTCCGAGAAGTCGATATCTGCACCGAGACCCCCATAGGGTTAAATGTTCGAATTACCCTAGATGGGTAAAATTATCAAAATACCCTCAATGGGTAAAATTACTGAAATACCCTCGAAAGGTAAAATGGCCGAAATACCCTCGATGGGTAAAATTACCAAAATACCTCTATATGGTAAAATGACTGTTATACCCTTAAGAGATGAAATGATTGTTATGGCCTTATACTATGTCTGACCGTTTTACTTTATGATATTTATATGACTGTTACTGAGTATGACATACTGCATACACATCATACTGCATGGGGCTGGGATCTTGTGTTGGAGGAAGTGATTGATATGTGAGGGTCGCACGGGTCGCATGAGATGACTATGGACCCATCGATGGCTTTTAGCCGATTATGTGATTGGTAGCTCTGCTGCAATATAGGTTAGTGCCGCAACCGGTGCTACATAAGGAGTGTAGGGATGGGTGGGTCGATTTAATCCCCATAGGAGTGTAGGGTTGGACAGGAGATGGAGTGTAGGATTGGTATGGGTATTTATGCATTGCATATATTAATTCTGATATTAAGATGGGCTTAGGCCCAGATATATGTGTTATGTGCCATTTAATATGGGCTCAGGCCCAACTAAGGCTGATGGGGGCTGAGGCCATTTGCCACCGTTATCGAATTGGGCTAAGGCCCACATTGATATTGTTAGTGTTAAGGGCTCAGGCCTAGACTGATTTTGTTTCTTTAATAAGAGGATTACACACTGAGTTTTTGTAAACTCACCCCATTTTTAACCTTTCAGGTAATCCTCAGCGTTAGACGGTTCGCAGCTGTGAGGGACTCGGAAAGGGCCACACAACTGCACTTGTTTTATTCTATTTTTCTCATTTACTTAAGCAATTTGATTTTGATTCGGGTTGTAATAAGGCC
>CM025250.1:7966012-8011960 GCA_013677275.1 Gossypium schwendimanii
CCGAACCATTTTCATAACTATAGCAGTCCAAAATTTTCACTTATTCACACACTTACACACATTTTACAATCTTTTTATAAACTAGTCTTTTTATGCATTTTCACCGAAAATCACTTAGTAAAAGTTCGTTCTCTAACCATAAACATGCATAATCTACCATTAACCATCAAAATACACAAATTTCTAACATGGGTCAAAACCTAGACCTTCATCATATCTCAAATAAATGGTAGAAATAAATAAATCATGTTATAAGGATTTCAAAAACGTGAAAATCATTAAAAACGGGGCTAGAACAGACTTACAATCGACCTTAGAAGCTTGAAAAGCCCTAGCCATGGTTTCTCCATGCAAATTTTGACCCCTAGCTTGAAGACAAAAATTGACTTTTAATTTTGTTTTTAATTCATTTTAATTACTAAATGACTAAAATGCCCTTAATGAAAATCTTTGGAAACATGCCTAACAATGTCTATTTTTTTTTCACCAACTTAACCAATGGTGTAATTACCATATAAGGATCTCCAATTTAAAATTTCATAACAATTGGACATTTCCAACATGTAGAACTCAATTTTTGCACTTTTTACAATTTAGTTCTTTTTACTAAATTGAGTACTCAAACGTCAAAATTTTTGAACAAAATTTTCATTAAATTATTTTGTCAAACTGTAGACCATAAAAATATAATAAGAATAAATTTTTCTTTATCAGATTTGTGGTCCCGAAACCACTGTTCCAACTAGGCCCAAAATCGGGTTGTTACAAACAAAATAAAAAAATATTAAAAGTTTCAACAAAACAAAGCTAAATAAAAAAATAATTCCCTCATAACACACTTGAGGACTCGAACCTGGGACCCTAGGATAAACCAACACCCAACCAACCACTAGACCAGTAAGCCCATTTTGTCAGTAGAACGTAGAAACACATACAATTGGTTAGGCTACGCAAAGACCCTAAATGCAAACCCCAAAAACTTCTAACCCCAAAATCTAAGGTGTTACATTTCACTAACACTTAACCAACAAACAAATACCTCATTTTTTTTTCGAAAAATACATAGATAATCTCAAAAATTAAGAAAAGACCACTCTCTCTTGATTCACAAACCTGATTTTACAAACTCTGATTTTTGGGATATTACACATATTATACTTTCTTAAACCTATACATGGTTTATTTTAACTTATGGTGTGTTGGAGGTTAGGTTGGGTGTTAATGGAGAGTTATTTAGGTGGCTAATATGACGTTCCATAGCCAGGGTTCAGCGACCGGACCGGGTATGGGGTGGTACAATTGCTGCTCTATGTTGATGATATGTTAATTGCAACTAAGGATTAATATGAAATTGTTCTATTAAAAACCATGCTTAATTCTGAGTTTGAGAAGAAGGATATCAGTGCAACTAAGAAAATTTTGGAATGGAAATTTCTAGAGATAGACATTCCGGGAGGATATTCTTGTCACATCAAAGGTACATCGAAAGGATCTTCGAGCTGTTTAAATTAAAAAAAATCAAAACTAGTTAGTACTCCCTTAGCCGCACACTTTAGATTTTCGACTTCAAAGTGACCACAAACTGAAGACGAAGAAAAGTATATGTCCTTGGTTCCTTACTCCAATGCAATTGGAAGCTTAATGTATGCTATGGTTTGCACTTGTCCCAATATTTCACATGCTGTTAGTGTTGTAAGTATGTACATGCCTAGACATTGTAAATTACACTGGCAAGCAGTTAAGTGGATTCTTAGATATTTGAGGACATCAAATACTCGTTTAGAGTTTAGAAGAAGTTCAGAGGGTCTAGTGGGCTTTTTAAACTCGAATTATGTAGGAGATTTAGGCCAAATAAGATTCATTATAGGATATTTGTTTATTTTTTACAAATGCGCCATTAGTTGGAAAGCCAGGTTTTAAGCCATTGTAGCTTTATCAACTATCGAGGCTGAATATATGACAATCATAGAAGTTGTGTAAGAAGTCATTTGGTTGAGAGGTCTATTCGGGGAGTTGGTTAATGAACACAATGTGAATTTTGTATATTACGATAGTAAATGTGTCATACATCTCATTGAGGATCAGATGCATTGCGAAAGAAAGAAGCACATAGATATTCGATATCACTTTGTTCAATAGGTGGTTGTTCAAATAGATGTTCAGATTCATAAGATCAACACAGAAAATAATCCAACTGATATGATGACCAAAAGCCTTCCAGTTTTCAAGTTCAAACATTATTTGGACTTGGTCAACATCCTACAAAGATCGAGTTAGGCCTTAGATAGGGCTCAACAAAAAAGGCGTTACGAAAATACGAGTTAAGGTCGATATTTATGGAGTGGGATTTGTATTTTGGATGAAATAGGGTTGACGTCACCATGAGAAAGAGTTGAGGTCTTGAAGACAAGAAACACAACGTCTCAATAATGCGACATGTGGCGTCTTGACAAGTCGATAAACAACCTTATGACATGTTCTTTATTAAACCGAGTTTCTGCTCCTAGTTAAACTTTGCTATCTTTTCCCATCCAAACTCTAATAACTCTAGGGATATTTTAATCATATTAGCCCATGAATTTCAACCTATAAATAGGGCTTTTAGCAACCTTAGAGAATAAGATTTAACGACACAACAAAAGAGAGCTTAAGGAAATTTTGTGTTTTTCCTAGAGAGCTTTGTATCTTTCTGGGATTTAGGGGCTTATTTAGATTTTTCTCAATCTTGTACTCTTCTTTGGTTATTTTGTTGTTAAGTGAAGCTTTCTTTACCTGTGATTTTTTATGCCCTTTAGAGAAGTTTTTCCACGTAAATATTTGTGTTCAATTTTCTCTATCCATTTTTGTTCGATGCTTTATTAAGGTTTATCCCAACAATATATATAAAACAAAGGATTGGAATAGGTTGGACAACTTTGAGTTACACCTTATCCATTTTTGAAATATATAGAATTTAAACATTAATTATTCACCAACATAATTATTCACTTTAATTTGTCAATCATGATCTTAATTTAATGACAGAGATAGGCTAGCCATAATCGGCGGAATTTGATTGATAGAAATTTTCTTCAAAGTTGAATGGTATAATATAAATACAACATAGTGCACCATACTCAGCTACTTATAAATACAATGATTTGAAAATTACAATTGAATAACGGTTATACAAAATGACATCGAAAAATTACAATTGAATACAATCATCTTATGAGAACACCAACATAATTATACTACCTAATTCAGCAACAAAGTTATTCACCCTGATTCCACTCATGAAGGGTATTGTTTTGATTTTTAATACCATGCATTTGATAGTATATTATTACTTTTATGGTGTTTTTTACTACATGATATGTCTGTAACATTATGGTTTTTTCTTTTAATTTTTGGTTCATATTTTGTACTCAATTTTGTACATTTGTCCTACATGCATGCAACTGTATATTTATTAGTTAAATCAAATCAATGACTATTAATTTTAATTAAAGGAATTTTAATCTTCCAACAAAACAGATAGTTATTTACTACCGTTTGCAAAAGCCATCAACCATTAATTTTTTATTTATTAAAGAAAAGTTGTCAATTTCTCTTCTCTTCCTCCCTTCTTTCCAAGTCTTTTTTATTTCTTTCAAGTGTATTTGGCTTTTCATTTTCTGAAACATGTAAATTATGATAAGTCTTTTTTTCTTTCTCTTTTTTAATTTTCTTTTTGTTTTCTGCTTTCTCCATGCCGCTCATTTAAATTATTTTTTTCCGGTGCAGGTAGTGAGAAGCCCATTTTTTCTTATTTGCTTCTTTTTTTAAACATTCTTTTAACTCGTTTGGAATTCATTTTTCTCCAAACTATGTTAAAGATGAAAACATATTGCTGTGAAAACCATCAAAAAAGGAAAAAGAGCAAGTTTTTTTTTTTTACTGAAAATGAGTGCCGACCACCATAGTCACAAAACCCCTAAAATAAATATTTTGAAAATAGGTGTCGTCCACCTGGTACATGAAACCCGAAAAAATATTTTTTTATACTCGTATAACATATATTTTAGAAAAGACGAATGAGAAAAATACACATGGTTGTTGGCCATTGCACTAAAAACATATATATTTTTTAATGTTTATTCCAATCATCAGCTAATGATTGGGGGAATTTTTATATGAGTGTTGGCCATGGGGTGTCCAAAATTCCTCAACACTATTTATTTTAGGTCATTTGGCTGATAATTTTTGAACCTGGTTTGTTGTAAATATTTTATTATTTTGGGTCAATTTGGTAAAATAACCTAAAATTATTGTACATTACATGTAGTGTAGTGCAGTAAAATATTAGCCTACCAAGATAGAAGTGAATGTGTACAAAAATTTTGAAAATAGGTGTCGTCCACCTGGTACATGACACCCAAAAAAATATATTTCTTTATACTTGTATAACATATATTTTAGAAAAGACGAATGAGAAAAATACACATGGTTGTTGGCCATTGCACTGAAAACATATATATTTTTTAATGTTTATTCCAATCATCAGCTAATGATTGGGGGAATTTTTATATGAGTGTTGGCCATGGGGTGTCCAAAATTCCTCAACACTATTTATTTTAGGTCATTTGGCTGATAATTTTTGAACCTGGTTTGTTGTAAATATTTTATTATTTTGGGTCAATTTGGTAAAATAACCTAAAATTATTGTACATTACATGTAGTGTAGTGCAGTAAAATATTAGCCTACCAAGATAGAAGTGAATGTGTACAAAGATTTGATGTCTGACCTCATTGATTGTTTGTGTCCATTATCATCATTTCATTTATGCCAGACATGATAAACTCATCAACGATTAACAAGATGTACAAAGATTTGATGTCTGACCTCATTGATTGTCTATGCCCATTATCATCATCTCATTTATATTGCACAGCAACTCCAACAATGCATGTAATGCAGGATAGAAGCAATTCCATCAAATCGATTGTTGATGAATTACTCTCAATTTGTCAACATGACTAGATTGTGACAAAGAATAACCAACCAAAACCTTGTATTTCCTCTACTTGTTTCTCTAGATGCCACTTCTTCTGTGCCTTTTGTAGACAATCCTATCTCACCCCCTTAAACTCCCATTCCCCTTAATCGTCTACACTTTTCTCTATACATTCCTTATACGGAAACCAAAAGAATTTGACATTAAGCTCTTCAAAGCAAGAACAAAAATGAAGGTAAGTCTCCACTGCTTTAGATTCTTAAGATAGTATAAACATTTCAAATGCTACTGAGTTCACCTATTACTATTGTAATTGCAGTTACTAAGATGGATACGACATAAGTTAAGGCCAAGTAATATTCAACCTTTCGAGGATTTTACAATTGGTATTCCAACTTTCTTGAAACATTCCGCAAGTCATGCATGATTCGTATGAAAATCATCACTAGATCAGATCAGCACATCTAAATGCGATAGTTAATGCACCTACTCTGACAAAATAATGCATTAGCCATTTGAATCCTTTGCACATGACTCATCAGAGTTATTTAGTTCTAAGCATATAGATTATAAACCTTAAACATAGGTTAAAATGCAGATTTCGTAGACTATCAAAATCTAATACATTACTAACATTTAGAGATGGGATCACTAATCTCTCTTTATAGTACAATAGACAATAGTTAAACTATGTACCTCAAAATAAGTATGGAAATCAGTCACTCTTATTACAACAATGTATACCATTAAAGGGTAGGGAATCACTACATAGGTTGATATCACCCTTCAAGGCTCAAAAGGAATATTGATACATAATTCTAAAGCATAACATGAATTTCTTCTTCTACAACCGAGTCTTATGTCTCAATCTTTTAACTTTTATTTGAAGGAACTGTTGTGCATGTCCTTCAGCTCAGTCATTCGTCAATGGTGAAGACTTCCCTCCAAAATCAACATTTTGGCTATGGATACAAATCCAAATTATAAAGTGAGAATTCACTCATTGAATTTGAGGCCAAAAGTGCAGAAGACAACTTTGAAGATGATGCATCGACTATCATCTTGGGGCTATTCCATGGCTTTCTCACCATTAGAACTGTAGGCTTTGAACTAATTATCAGTGAGCCTATAACACCGACATTCACCATGCCTTTGGACAATATAGCTGATGAAAAAAGTGAGGTGACAGAGAATTCTTTGAAGATCTTCAAAGATAAACTGGACAAGTTCATCGAAGCTGGAGCTGAAGCTGGAGCATAAAAACATGTTTCCAATAAATCAGTAAGAAGGAATAGTCAGGTTAGCATAATTACACAAAGTTGTAAGTCGATGTTGGAAGCCAATGTTTAATATCATAGGAAGACAATGGTTGCAAGATAACCAGTCATGCAACATGCACATTTGGTGAACTCAAATTAAGGGGAGAGCTACCTCAAATGAACAATAAGTGGCGAGATCATTACTTTGGCTAACTAGAATGTAAACTAGAGTTGTAGGAAAAATGCAAACTAAGATCTTGGAAAAGATGCAAGCTATCTGGCGCTAAACCATAAAGCTGCAAAGCAACTAGATTTGAAGGACTTGTGTGCAAGTTATGTTTTCAGATTATGTTTTCCAGATGTCACATCCCAAAAATCGTGTTAGTAGAAATTGGGTAAATGAACCAAGAATGGTCACGCCTAAAATTGTTTTTAATATGACCTTGGAACTTTTTTCAATATATAAGTATCAAGTATAGTGATTGAGTAGTGGTGGAGTTGTCCTTGATGATCTGAATCCCTCCCCTCTCATTAAATTCTATTTGGTGAAAATTTGCTTCAAACCTTAGTAAATGTCACACCATGTTTTTAAAATAATTGTTGTAAGAGTGTGAACAAGCAAGTGAGTTAGTCTGATGGTTAAGAGCTTAAATAATTTCCTAAGGGTCCTAGTTTAAGTTTCCACATTCTTCATATTTTTATTTATTTTTTTCGCAACTTTTGCATGGGAAAAACCCTTCTTGCCATCTACCTTTCTTACATTGCAAGGGAAGATTTCTTTCCTTGTGTGCGAGTCTACCTTCCTTTATAAGACCCCCTTTGCACTCCCATGATTCATTTTCCATGCCTTTATCCTCCAACTTACCATTTTGTCTCTCTTACCATAGAGTGTCGTCTAATGCACCTAGACAAGTTTCATTCTCATCAATTTTTTTCATTTTGATTCTCCCATCCATTCTTGGCCGCCCCTCCTCCTTTCTCTTCATTTTTATTCCATTTCACCTTCTCAAAAAAAGCCTTTTCCTTAATTCTTCTCTACTCTTAGCCAATCGCACCACCACATCTCCACTGCCGGACCTCCACCGTCACCATCACCATCACCGTCACACCACCGTAGCGTCGTTGTGCCACTGCCATCGACCAGCACCGTTTTATCATTTTCTTTCTTTTCTCCTCCCCTCTTTTGCAACCAACCTTTCTATTATTCAAAGTTCATATCTCAATTTTCTTGAAAGGTTTTGCTGTTAATATTTTCTAATATATCAAATTTTCTTTTATTATTTTATTTGTTAGTTGAGAATCCTCCACTTTAATTGAATCACCGCAAGAATTGTTGAGCCTCCTTACCTTCAAGATTACATAAGTATTGGTAAATCCTTTAACTAGATTATTTCTTTATATATTCTCATTTATGAAAGATTTTAACAATGGTTTATTTGAAACCCCGGATCCATACTCCATCCTTTAGAGGTGTTTGTCATTGGAACCATTGATTAAGTAAGTGATTCAACTTAATCATTCATTTGAAAATATTCCTAAAATTTTCAATATACTAACATGGTATTAATGTTTTAACTAAATATTCAAGGGTTGATCTTCTCTCTTAGAGTCCAGAAATAGAATCGTTATTATCGGGTCATACAAATTCAGGTGTGGTCAAACCTGATACAAACTATATATATCATTAATAATGCCTAAATAAAATATTATTATTTTATTTATGTTTTATGCAAATACTTTAAGTATTCAAAAATGAGAGACTAAATCTGTCAAAATGGATTATATAAGTGATTTCGAACAACCTATTTTTATGAAAAGTATGTTGTGTGGTTATGAATATCACTGATTTGAAAAGTAAATTATTCTCATTCTCATGTTATGTGATATTAAGGAATACTTGATTTTACATGACAAATAAATTGTGATATTTTGATATCTTGAAACAATACATTAATCGCATGTGAAACATGCCCTGCATGATATTAAATATTAAGAAATTCAATTTGCATGTTTCAACATGCCCATTATGATAAGTGATATCTTGAAAATAAAAAAAAAGTATATATGTGTTTATTGTGGCCATACCACATGCATGGGATGGGACATTGTATGTAAGAAGAATTGGTGGCTTTGCCCACAACCTATATGGCAACTTGCCTGCAAAAATTGGTGGTTTATCCACAACCTACATAGTAGCTTGTCTGCAAATTTGGTGGTTTATCCACAACCTACATGGCAGCTTGTCTACGAATATTGATGGCTTCGTCCACATATATATTGGAGTGTTTGGATGGATGAGTTTTGGCGAACTCCTTTTGGAGTGTAGTGGTGATGGGAATGATGTTTTATAAAATATTGCATAATTGTTTTACAAAATTTCCATTGTTATGATTATGTGCATAAAATTGATTATGTTGTATGATAAGTATGTGCTTATTATTATTTATCTTGTTATAAGACTCACACTAGGTTTTAAAAGCTCACCCCTTTAGTTTCATAACCTTTTAAGTGATTTACGGACTTAGGGTTTGGATTTGACATTCAGAGGAGCTTCTCGGATGAGATTTAGGGTTTGGATTTGACATTCAGAGGAGCTTCTCGGATGAGATTTTAATAAATGGTTTGTAAACTATTTGGGATGTTATTTTGGACATTGGACTTTTTATTGGGTTATTTCTTTTAAATTTATATTGTCATGGATGCATGTTTGATGAACTTACAAATATTTTGAAATTGTTGATCAGTTAAATTATTTATGATTTTTATTTGATTTTAAATAAACTTATAAATTATAATTTTTTAAGTATTTTTAAAAGCCCGTTGTGAAAGATTTTTACCAAAATCATTTTTTAGAAATAATTAAACATATTGCAAATTCTTGGTGTAATGATTTAAGACGATATTTTGATATAATAATTAAAATTTTCAAATAATTGAGTTTTTGTAATTGTTTTTCAAAAACTCAGTATTTAAATTTTAGAGATTGCGTAAAACTATTAAGCTTAGTTGTTTCTAGCAAGTAAATGTTTTCAACAATTTTCATGTGGCTTCCAAATTTTGGTTATAACGTCTAGGTTGGGTTTTGGGGTTACATTTAGTGGTATTAGAGCTGAGTTTAAAACTTGGACTATGGGTTTTGAGTGAGTCTGTATGCATATTTTAAAGAGTATTTTAAAAGTATTTTGCTATTGACTTTAAAAATTAAATTTCTAAAAATTCGAGATTCCCGAAGCTAATCAGAGATAAGTACTCTTTATACTTGAAAATTTATATTATGAAACCTTATATTATGAGTTGATGTACTTATAGATAGTGAAAATTTGATTGAAAACATTGAAGTGATAACATAAAACTTGTTTCTAAAAATTATCAGATAAATCTCATAAAATTTATCGATAAGCGTTATGAAAACCTGAGGTATGCGAACTCGTGGTATGTGATTTTGAGGAGCGCAATGATGAGTAGCTCATGATTATTCATTAGCTTTTTAAAGAACTTGTGCCTGACTCTTAGACAAATGACATTGTTAATGAGTCTACCGCTAAAGGTGAAAATCACAAGACTAGGGGTGATGTAGTGTCCCAAGCAATATTAGGGATTTTAGAAAGGGTTTTCAAGACTAAGGTTGAGAAGAACAAGATATTAGAATGGAGTAAGTGGTTGGGATGCGGGAGAAAGGAAAATAATAAAGTATTAAATAAGAGAAAGTTTAGTTATACTGGCCTAAATTCGTGACATTTGAAGCGGGCTAGAGAGGACAAACCACAACAGAATGTTGTAAAAGCTAATACTGGAGTTCTATTTGATTAACTAGAATTTTTTTGTTTGTAAGCATTGTAACAAGTGCCATTCGAGCGAATGTTGGAAAAGTTAGGAACATGCCTGAGAAATGGGTCCCCGGAGCACTATGTTACGGATTGTCCATGACGTCATCCTGTTTAAATACAAGCTTCGACTTAGAAATAGAATCGGAGACTATTTTATGCTAATAGGTGTCGAGAGTATTGAGATGCATCCAACATCAGTGAATGTACATTTATGATGCATTCTAACTATGCCTTCCACTGATTGAGAATTAGGGAATGAGGAAATCATTAGTGATATTTCTATAGATTGTCCCTTGAGACAATCCATGTAAGTAAATAGGAATTCCATTGGATATTTAAGGTGAAGTATTGGAACTACATTGGAATAAGAGTTGCACAGTGGAAGTGTGGTGGATAAGTGAATTAGCTTGACAATAGGAATTTTTAGAACAAAATTCTTTTTAAGAAGTGGAGAGTTGTCACATTCAAAAAATAGAGTTTGTAGAAATTAGGTTAATGAACCGAAAGTGGTCACGCTCAAATTTTTTTAAGATGACATTGGAACTTTTGATAATATATAAGTATAAAGTATAGTGATGGAGTAGTGGTGGAGCTATCCTTGATGATTTAAGTTCGAATCCTTTCCCTCTCGTTAAATTCTATTTGGTGCAAATTTGTTTCAAACCTTAGTAAAGGTCACACCATCTTTTTAAAATAATTGTTGTAGGAGTGTGAGCAAGAAAGTTAGTTATTCTCATTGTCATTCTCATTTTATGTGATATTATGACATAATTGATTTTACATGAAAAATAAATTGTGAAATTTTGATATCTTCAAACAATATGTGAATCGCATGATAAACATGCCTTACATGATATTATATATTAAGAAATTTGATTTTTATGTTTCTACATGCCCAATGTGATAAGTGATATCCTGAAATAAAAATATGTATATATGTTTATTGTGGCCATATCACATGCATGGGGTGAAACATTGTAAGGAGGAAGGATTGGTGGCTTCGTCCACAACCTACATGGCAGTTTGTCTGCAAAAATTGGTGGTTTATTCACAACCTACATGGTAGCTTGCTTGTGAATATTGGTGGCTTCGTCCACTTATATATTGTAGTGTTTGGATGGCTGAGTTTTGGGGAACTCTTTTTGAATTATATTAGTGATGTGTAGGATGTTTTACAAAGATTTACATAATTATTTTACAAATATTCCATTGCCATGATCATGTGCATACAATTGATTATGTTGTATGATAAATATGTGCTTATTATTGTTTAACTTGTTATAAGACTCACATTGGGCTTTAAAAGCTCACCCTTTTACTTTCCTAACCTTTCAGGTGATTCACAGACTTAAAACTATTAAACTTAGTTGTTTTTAGCAAGTAAATATTTTTCACGATTTTAATGTGGCTTTCAAAATTTGACCATAACATCTAGGTCGGGTTTGGGGGGTTACACTAGATTTTTAGGAGTTTTAGTATTTATTAGCATATATATTTGATATTTATTACCATAAAATCTTTGTTATTTCTTTCCATAAGTGAAAGTTCTTTCTTGTTATAAATACCCATGTTTTATTGTTCAAATACAGAGTGCAATATATGAAACTTTAGCAAACAATTTTGTTGCTAATTTTTTTGTTTCTTCTCTTCAATTCTTCCTTTTTTAGTGTCAAAATTTTAGCAGTTGGTATCAGAGCATCTGTTCTTAAGGGCCGTTAATGTTTCTTTTTGGATTAAACATAGCTTCAGCAAGTTTTTCTCCACATTCGTCATTCGCTTTCAATGGTGAAAACTATCATATATGGGTTGTTAAGATGAAGACCTACCTACAAGCTTATGACTTGTAAGAGGTTATGAATATTGATATCGAGCTCGCACCATTAAGGGATAATGCTACAGTCAGACAAATTAAGCACCAAAATGATGGGCGAGCTAAAAGATATAAGGCAATGTCTTACATATAGAATGGCATCTTAGATGTAATAATCACACATATTTTAGCCAGCAATACTCCGAAAGAAGCTTGGGATAAGCTAAATGAGTAGTTTTAAGGTTCAGACAAGACCAAAAAACAACTCTTTAATCCTAGGAGAGATGTCTAGAATTTGAAGATGAAGGAGGCTGAAATAGTAAAGCAATATACAAACAAGATTATGGTAGTAGTTAATAGCATTAGGTTACTTGGGAACAGCTCGCAAATAATAAGGTCATTGGGAAGATCATAAAACTACTTCCTTAGAGGTATGAATCTAAAATTTCCTCACTTCAAAACTCAAGGACCTATCAACCATCTCTTTTCCAGAGTTGATAAATGCCCTATATGCTCAAGTACAAAGAAGAGCATCCAAGCAAGAGGTGCACACAGAAGAAGCCTTGCGAGCCCTGAGTATTGAAGCTGTGAACCTTAAAAAACATAAGGGTAAGAAAGGTTGGACAGAGAAGAAAGTGAAGTCGATGCAAGATGGTGGAAAAAAGAAATATTCATGATGCTTGAACTGCAAGAAAAACACTCACCATGAGAATATTGTTGGTTTAGACTAGATATAAAATGTAGATCGTGCAAGTAGTTGAGACAAATGGAGAAGGTATGCAAGAATAAAGGGTGAAACCCTTGACTTACTCCAGACGTACTAACGTCCAAAGTGTGAATACTGCAATAGAATAAAGAATTATGAGGTTGTATCCGCAAGCCTACAAGTCGAGTTGTAATATAAATTTTACAAGGAAGTAGGTAAGTACTCTGCTGATCATACCAAAAGGAGGCGAGCACTGAATCAATCTTAACCTAAACAATTAAATATCTAATTAATACTTTAAGTTAGTTATAGTACGAAAGTAAAATAAGATATAATTTTAGGGTTTCTTAAAATAAGGAAATAAAATAACAAAAAGAGTAAAATTGCAAGATATAAAGAGAAATAAAGTGAATCAAATCTGAAGATGGGTGATTAGCTTATTTCAGCAATCTCAATCAACTATCATCTAGGGTTCTTCGTCAATCAACTAGTAGCTACCCTGGTAGGATCTTCTGATCTTCCACTAACATAATGAGTTAGTAAGAACTACTTATATTCCGACCTCATAGTCCAGACTGGTTTGGGGTCAAGCTGTTCATGGATGGGCAATACCAAATTTTGGGTTAATTCCCACCTTGATGACTTTCTGGGGTTGTCAGGCCTAGGGTTTGTTTCAAATTCTTCCTTTCCCAAACAATTGATCTTTGAATAACCCTACAAAATAGTTAAGAGATCATGCTTCCACTCGCTAATCCCTTATAGAAGGATTAGTTTCTTATGGCTTTCATAAACAATATGAAATAAATAAAAAAAGTAATCATAGGGAATGGATTGAAATAGAGAGTTTGAGAAAAGCTTGATTGATATTTATAATAAGCACGAATCCACAAAAGTTGATCTCCTTTATAATCAAATCTTTTGAAGAAAACAAATAACTAAAACTAGGAAAACCCAAGAAGGAAAGAAAACAAGACTATATTTAACGAAAGAAAATTAGGTTAAAACTTAGATGTCTTTTACATGTGGTAAAGAGACCTATTTATAGCCTTCAGGTGGTTGTTGTCCTTAACCCTAGGTTAGTTGACGTTCTCAAGCTTAAAGTTCAATTGTGTAGACAAAAATGCCCCTACTTCATATTTTATTCTTGTCATAGGCAGTATCTCACTTTCTCTATTCTGCTCTCTATGTTACAACATAACATCCAATATTGACCCAAAATGCCTTCTAATTATCTCCTACACACTCACAAAGTACGTTAGCTCTCCTTTAGGCGTCATTTGAACTTAAGGTTAATAAAAGACCCGATATGCACATTTTATTGAATGTAAACAAAACTAAAGAAATTGAATTAAAAACATAACAAAAATGCTTGTATTCAAGCTCCTTAAATATGAAAACTAGTTTAATCTGTTGTACCATATTACGAAAGATCAAATTCTCGCAGGCTTAACTCATTACTTGTCCTCAAGTAACATAAACAAATATTACAAAATGAAAAATGATGACCCTTGAGCAAGCATGGTACAAGTATTGATTTCAAGGCATTTTACTTAGGCATTTCACATTTACTAATAATTTCAACATGATGAGTACTTGACTTACCACTTTTGATGACAAACATCTAAGTTCAGTATGTTACAAAATCTACAAGTATTAAGGTTTTCACTTATAGTTAGCCATTAACAAATCATGCAAGTACTTTCATTATCTGAGTAGAATACAAATAGTTGTGTATGTGAATGTTTAGTATGATGTCCATTCATGTATAAGGATATATAGGTCACATAAGGCATTTCAGCTTGTAACATTTTGAGGCTTTGGATAGGCATGGAATTCAAAAATAGTAAGCATCAAAAGGTTAAAAGCACAAAAATAGTTTGGCACATCGTATTGATCCCTATTCTTACCCTCTTAGTGACCCTTACCCGCTCACCACCTTATTTCTCCTTCTTTCACGTTCCTTGTCTCTCCATATATAGGAAATCATAGCATGACATAGTAACTATGACTAGCCTTACGAGTTTTTGTGCACTAATGAATGAGTTCTTCTTTCTTTTGTGACTTTGCCACTTTTCTCCTTTTCAATACATCTCACTTATGAATACTGGTTTAAGACTTTTTCTACTCATACCAATTCTCTTTTTGTACTTTTCTTTTTGTTTCGCACATTAGGCTAACTTATAATTCCTATATCATGCCAATCTTTCCTATTTCACTCTAGTTTTACAAACTCTGTTGTAATGTATCTACTTAACCCTCAATACGTATGGCCAGATGTCTATAATCGTGTGGTACAGGACCAAAGAAAAAGGGCACATACAAATTAACATTTCCAAGCTCGGGGTTTGTACTACGATTCATCAAGAAGTGTCAAAAGGCTCAAAATTGGTACTAAAGGTGAAATATAGATAGGATAACTTTTCAGCTCTGGATTTGTTCTAAGCAATGCCTTAGGTGATCCCTAAATATCTCAACATGCATAAATTTAATCAACCAAACAAAAACAAATTCAACCATTTATCATTCATACTAGCATACTCGTTTCCTTGTATTTTCTATATCACTTGGTATAGATGATAGCTTAATACCTATTTACGGTGTAACACATAGAACTTTAGCAGTTTAGTAATAAAAATTCAAAATCTCCTATTATCATGTCAAATTTATTCATAAACACAAGCAACTTATGTACTTGCTCCTAGCCAATCACTTATATTTCTACAAGCTCAAGCACACCAAAAGACAAGAAAAATTAAAGAAAATGTAAAAAATTGAAGCTAATTTTCTGTGTTACCCCCCACACTTTAGTTGACACATTGTCCTAAATTTGTAGCCCATAAAACAATAAGGAAAGATGTTACCGGATTGATCGTGATTGCTTGAATTCATATTTGTGGGTGCTTCCTCCTTTAATCGTTGAAAGTTCAAATTTGTTCATGTCTTCTTCATATCAGGTTCCTATGTAGAATAACTAAACACAAAGAAACAAAATTAAAAGAAAATCTAGTTATTAATCTACAAAGTCTAAATTAAAATCATCCAATAATTAATACTAGTACTTAAAAACAAAATAAAAAACTACTCAATCCTTCTCATCTCCTCTTCCCCGTCATCCTTCTTTTCTTCTCCTTCCTCTTCACTTTTCGATGCTTCTTCTTCTTTTTCCATACTCATTGGACCGAACATATCTGGTGTATAATTAGGGACTTAGATGTTAATTTGCATCACAAAATCTTAAAAAGTTGTTCATGATTCTTGCATCCATTGAATCATCCAATCTAACTTAGGATGACTACTCTAACCAACCTCTTGTTGAGCTCATGCCAATCTTTTTGATTAGGTATTAACATTAGAAAAATTTAAAGAAGGGACAATTCATGTGGAAATGAATTGGATCCATATTTTAGCCTCTGGAAACATAATAACTTGATGAAAAGAAACTGGATATTAGTACCTGTATGATACTTCTATTCACCCCTTCATTTAAAAAGTTTATAATACTATCCATATCTATCTTTCTAAAATATTCTAAGTCACTTTCATCAGTGAAATCAATCTCATAGTATAGAACATTATAAAAGTCACAAATTATTCTAGGGGTTACTTGCTCCTCTTTCCCTCGCACAAGTATTGTATCCCATATATGACCTGCAATATTTCTAGACTCGTGGCCCCGTAAAGAGGTGTAGAACTCTTGGACAACAGGGACCACAACATTATCCTTTGGGATAGTCCAAAAAGATTCCCAACGATGGTACCTTACCAAAGGCTAAATTTCTTTACACAATCATCAATGGATCAAACCACCTTTCTTCAATGAATGTTTTTCCTTCAAGTTCATTAAAATACTTTTCAACATTCGAATTTAGAGAAGTAGAGGGATTTTGAACCATCGGTGGCTCCGTTTCCATTGTTCGCCAAACTTTTCTAGGAGGCATGATGTTTCAATCCTAATGACTTACTAAAATAAATGAAGCAATGGAACAATAAAAAGTTTAAGTTTAGGAACCCTTAACCTTGAATGTATAGTCAAAGGTCGTTTGAATTCTTTGATTTCCCATGTTGTCCTCGTTCCTTGTTACACTGAGTTTGTGAAGGGAAATTTTGGCAACTGGGGGTTTAGAAGATGTTGAGAGATTTGAGGGAGTTTAAGGGGGTAAGGGTTTAAGGACTCTATTAATTAAGAGTAAATAGGAGTTTAAGTTTAAAATAGGGTTTAAAAGGTGTAAAAATCAAGTAACATTAGTGTTTAAGTCACCAGGTTGCATAATGGGTCAGGTCAACCCTATAAGAAACTGCAGCGATGTCACGACATAGGGGTTCGGTGTCGTGACACATCCGCCAGTTTGGAGATTCTTAGGGACTATCTGCTATGTTGCGACATCGACTGTTTCAATCCAAAACTCCATCTTAAGGATGTTTCGATCTAAATATAGCCCTACATCAAATAAAATTTAAAATCTAAACTATATGGTTAGTTAAGTATACAATAATTTACAAATATCATGCAGTAACTCACAAATTTTAAGTTATACTGCCAGATTTATCCAGCACTATTGTCAATTCACCCGTGGATAGTTTTTTATTCTATCAATGTTGGTCCACCATTTGTCATGCCATTCCACCCTTGCTCATTTGTCCCATTCCTTGAACCTGTTTATTCTTTTTGTATTCATAAAGGGAAAATTTCCCTAAATTTGGGAATGTTAGAAATAGATAAGTTTTTGCAATGGTCCCTAATTTCCTCCTAGTTTCCTCGTTTGACTGACAATAACGTTTGAAGGTTTCAATTTCAGCAATAATTTTCATTGTCAACTCATTTTTCTCTAAATCAATGCTGGATCTAGAAGTGGCTAGGAAAGGTCTTTCTAGTAAGACTGGTATCTCACAATCTTGTTCAAAGTCAAGTACTATAAAATCCACAATAATAATAAAACTTCACACCTTGATTAACAATCTGCCAGCCAATTGTAGTGTTACTTGAGTTGCTTTAAGATTCCCTGACCCGAGTTTTTTAAAAATTGATAAGGGCATTAAATTAATACTGGCTCCTAACAAATGTTGATTAGGGTCCTCTGTCATAGTGCCCCTAAATTGCAGATTATTTTGGATTATTTGCATCATCACCGGTTTGATATCTAAATTATTAGTTGTAATCGTCGGTCGTGCTATACTTTCCAGAACCATGTCGAGACTTGGTTGGGCCTAGTCTCTTAGAGTTCTCTCATTCCGAGCCATATGCACATTTGCAGATAGCTGTGGCGCTGGTGGGTCTCCTAGGCCATTATTATCAGCGTCATCAAATAGTGGATTGTTACGTGGGATGTTACCTGCAGCGGGTGGTGGTTGTTCTTGCATCTACTGTTGCTGCTACTATTGTTGCTATTAGTGATTCCTTCGAACTATTTTCTCTGGATCTGTGGCTGGTACAATAGGTGTGACCTTAGTGCGAGTCATACACTAAACCAAGAAAATAGAGGTTAGTAGCAATAAATGGAAAGAAAATTGTATCTATAACCTACAAATCTCTTAATTATTCCTTTGAAGTGCAAAAATTAAAATTAACCTAGTGACATTTCCTCCCCAGCAACGGCACTATCAACTTGACCTCCTCTGAATGTACTAATTTCTAGAGTGTGAATACTGTAATAGAATGAAGAATTACGAGGTGGTATCCACAAGTATACGAGTCGTAATATAGATTTTACAATGGAGTAGGTAAATACTCCTAGGACCGTACCCAAGGAATGCAAGCACTAAATATATCTTTACCTAAAGAATAAAAGATCTAATTAATACTTTGAGTTAGTTATAGTACAAAAGCAAAATGAGAGATAATTTTAGAGTTTCTTAAACTAAGGAAATAAAATAACATAAAAAGAGTAAAATTGCAAGAGATAGAGAGAAATAAAGTGAATCAAATCTGAATATGGGTGATTAGCTTCCTTTAGCACTCTCAATAAACTGGCATCTCGAGTTCTTCATCAATCTACTAGTCGCTACCGAAGTAGGATCTTCCAATCTTCCATTAACTTGACAAGTTAGCAAGAACTACTTATCTTTCAATTGGGGTCAAGGTGTTCACGAATGGCCAATACTAGTTTTATGTTAATTTCCACCTTGATGACTTCTTGGGGTTGTCAGGCCTAGGGTTTGTTTCACGTTATTCCTTTCCCAAATATTTGATCATTTTAATAGCCCTATAAGATAATTAAGAGATAATGCTTCCACTCGCTAAGCCCTCATGGAAGGATTAGTTCCTCATTATTTTCATAAACAACATGGAATAAATGAAAATTTTACTCATAAGGAATGGACTAAAATAAAGAGTTTAAGAAAAGCCTGATTGATATTTTTAATAAGCAGGAATCTATAGAAGTTGATGAAGTTGATCTCCTTTACAATCAGATCTCTTAAAGAAAGAAATAGCTAAAATTAGGAAAACCTAAGAAGGAAAGAAAACAAGACTAAATTTAACGGAAGAAAACTAGGTTAAAACTTAGATGTCTTTTACATGTGGTAAAGAGACTTATTTATAGCCTTTAGGTGGTCGTCGTCCTTAACCCTAGGTTAGTTGATGTTTCTGAGCTTAAACTTCAATTTTGTAGACTAAAATACCTCTGCTTCATGCTTTATTCCCATTACAGAGTTGATGTCGCGACACACTAGGACCTATGTCGAGACGTAGCAACAAACATGTTCCTCTGTAGCCATCATGAGGGTTATGCCTCAACACCTTAGGCTTGTATTACGACATTGAAGGCAGTTTCCCACTTTCTCTATTTTGCTCATTATGTTGCGATATAGCGTCCAGTATGAACCCGAAATGCCTTCTAATGGTTCCTGCACGCTCACAAGGTATGTTAGCTTTCCCGTAGGCGTCATTCAACCCTTAAAGTTAATAAAAGACCTGATGTGCAGATTTTATTGAATGTAAACAAAACTAAAGAAACAAAATTTAAATCATATAAAAAATGTTTGTATTCAAGCTCTTTAAATATGAAAACTAGTTTAATCTGCTACATCAAATTAGAACAGATCACCCCTCAATAGAATGTGCAAGCTCAGGCAGTTGAGGGAGATCATATTCAAGAGGAGCAGTTGTTCACAACCACATGTTTTGCATAAAAAAATAGAGTTGCAAAAGGTTGGTTGATTAGTAGCGGATGTACCAACCATATGACCTCAGATGAAAGCATCTTCAAGAAGATTGCTAGAAGTTGTGATCTTAAGGTGAGGATTGGTAATGGTGAAATCTTAGAAGCTAAAGGCAAAGGTGAAGAGGTGATCAGCTTACCATCAGGTACTAAAGTAATTTCAGAGGTTCTCTTAGTACCTGTAATAGATTAGAATCTCCTTAGCATTGGTCAACTTCTTAAGAAAATTTACAACATTGTTTTTAAGAATTATGGTTGCATTATATTTGATTCATTGGAATAGGAATTTTTAACAGTTTCAATGAAAAATAGAAGTTTTATGTTAAACTAGAATTTGGCGAACCAAAATACTTATACTAGTTCTATAGATGACACGAGCCTTTGGGAAAAAAGATAGGAACTTGTAAACAATAAGTCCCTTAGTCGAATCTGTGAGGCAGGTTTGATTAAGGAAATATTCAATATTGAGAAGCAAAGTTGCATTTGTGAAGTATGCCAACTTGGGAAGCAGGCAAGGTTATCATTCCTAGCAAACAAAGCTTCGTGAGCTCATGAAAAGTTATAGTTGGTTCATTCTGATGTATGTGAACCTATGGAAACATCGTCATTAAGTGGGTGTAGATACATTGTCTTTTTCATTGATGATTGTACAAGTTATTGCTGGGTTTATTTTTTGAAACAAAAAATTGATCTAGCTAAAGTATTTTAAAAAATTTAAAATACAAGTTGAGAACCAGAATGAAAAGCTGAAAAAGGTCAGGTCTGATAATGGAACCGAATACACCTTAGATAAATTTTAAAGCTACTATGAACAAGCTGGAATCCGTCACCAGGTCACTAACATTTATACTTCGTAGAAAAATGGAGTGTGTGAGATGAAAAATAGGAAAGTAATAGACATGGCGAGTCTCTGTTGTTTGAAAGTATGTTGTGAAAGGAATTTTGGGCTGAGGTAATGAACACATCAATTTATTTGCTAAACAGGCTACTAAGAAAAGCTGTAGAAGAGACTCCATTTGAAGCATGGTTTAGGAATAAACCCTTTGTTAATCATATAAAAGTTTTTGGCTATGTTTCCTATGGTCATGTGCCACAGGTGAAAAGAAGCAAGTTAGAGAATAGGTCACAACTGATTATTTTCATTACGTATTGCAGTAATAGAAATGATTATAGAATTTATGATCCTTCATCTGAGAAAATTTTGGCTAGCAAGGATGTTGTGTTCGGTGAAGGTAAAACATGGAATTAGGATGCTACTGAAGTTGAGATACTTGAGCAAAGGGAGTGCGAACATGGTTCACAAAATTATGATAATAGAAGCAAGTTAGGGTCGTAATCTGGTGATGATATAATTTAAGCAGACAGTAATGATACTCCAGTAAGGGATACTTGATCAATTGATGAGATCTATCAACAAGCTGATGTACCACTACTTGAACCTATGAGCTTTGAAGAAGTTGATATCATAAAAGGCTAGAAAACTCCATGCGATAGGAGTTGAATATGATTCACAAGAACCAGACTTGGGAGCTCGTTGACAAACCATTACACAAAAAGGTTATTAGTGTCAAGTGGGTGTTCAAAACCAAGCTCAATGCTAATGGTTCGCTCAATAGACTGAAGGTAAGGGTTGTTGTGAAAGGTTTCGGTCAGCAATATAACATTGATTACTATGAGACTTTTGCACCAATAGCAAGGGTAGACACAATTAGATTATTATTGGCCTTGGCAGCACAAATAGGTTGGAAAATTAATAAGTTGGATATTAAATAAGCTTTTTTGAATGGCTAAGTGTAGGAAGAAATCTATGTTGAGCAACCTCCTAGATTCATAGTTAGAGAAAAAGAAGAGAATGTATACAGACTTAAGAAAACCTTATACGGTTTGAAACTAGCTTCACAAGCTTGGTACGTTAGGATAGATGAGCACTTTGCAAGCTTGGGATTTGAAAAGAGCCCTAGAGAGCCTACACTGTATGTGAAGAAGACAAGTGAAGTCACTTCGATGATTGTTTCATTATATGTTGATGATCTACTTATGATTGGGAGCAACAATGATTTAGTAAAGGAGTTTAAGTTGCAAATGGAAAATATGTTTGAAATGTCAGACCTTGGGGAAATGAGATATTTCCTTGGTAGGAAAGTGTGACAAGTTCAAGAAAGAATATTCATAAGTCAACCGAACTTCGTACTGGACAATTTAAAGAGGTTCTGCATGGAGAAATGTAAACTAACCGACATGCCTATTACACTTGGAGAAAAACTCAGCAACAGTGATGATTTTTAGAAGGTCGATGAAAAGAACTACCAAAATCTCGTGGTTATTTGTTGTGATTAATAGTGATACAACCTAATATTATGTTCATAGTTGGCTTGTTGTCAAGATTTATGCACTATTGCGATACTTTTGAATTCAAATATGTGAAGAGGATGCTAAGATACATCAAAGGGACAACCGATTTTTGTGTTTAGTTCGTAAAGGTGAACACATTGAAGCTTGTTGGGTACACTGACAGTGGTTGGGCTGGATCAGTGGATGATATGCAAAGTACCTCCAGATATTTCTTTTTGCTTGGATTTGGGGTTCTCTCTTGGAGTTCGAAGAAGCAATCGATAATTGCTCAATCTATAGATAACATAGAGTATGTAGCTTTGGCAGTAGCATTCAACCAAGTAATTTGGTTGAGAAAAAATTGTTTGTCTTGAATCTTGTGCACGTTTAAGCAACCCAAATTTTATGCGACAACCAGACCAACATAGCAATTGTGTAAAACCCAGTCTTCAATAGAAAGAAAAAACTTTTCAAGATCTAGTACTATTTTATGAAAGAAGTCTTATAGAGAAAAGAAGTGACTCTGGTTCATTACAGTACTAAAACACAACTTGCAAACATTCTGACCAAACCACTTAGAAAGATTAGATTTGAGAAGCTGAGGAGGACTATTGCAAGATAGCCATTCATGTAGAGTAGTCTATTTGAGAATATGTTTCAGATTATATTTTCTATATTTTTAGGAGATTTAGTATTTATTAGGATAGTATCTTCGATGTTTATTAGCATAAAATTTGTTATTTCTTTCCATAATTACGAGTTTTTTGTTGTTATAAATACCCTTAATTCATTGTTCAAATACAGAGTGCAATATATGAAACTTTAGTAGATAGTTTTGTAGCTAAATTTCCTATTTTTTCTCTGCAATTCTTCCTTTCTTATTGTCGAAATTCCAACAATAATCATGTGTCCACTCCAAGGAAATCTGTTTGGGTCATCCTTTGAACTTGTGGAAACAAGATTCGAGAAGAAGACGGAAAAAACATCACTTGCTGAACTGTTCTAACCGACAAAAAGTGAAGAAGAGAGTCCCATGGAAACATGTGAGGAAGAGAAGATGCAAACCAAGCGAAACAATAAACCTACCAAACATTTCATCAAGAAGATTTTGCAAAAGATTAATGCTTCTTCAGGGAGTTCTAATTCTATCTCGTCTCCTAACAAAACAAATTCAAATTCAACCAAGAAAAAAATCAAAAGGTAAGTCTTCTAGGGCTACAATATACTTCTCTTAATGAATTTCTTATTCATTCCTCTACTTGTTAAAGAATAAATGCCTCAAATTGCAAATTTTACTGGTGGTATCTTATTTTTTGAAAACCGTAATATTGTTTGGTCTAAAAAAGGTTAACAATAATTAAAAAGAGTGTCAGGAGGAGGTTAAAAAAATTATCTATGGTAATGCTAAATCCATAATTCCCAAACCTTAGATAATAAATTATTCACTAAGAAAATGTCAAAACATTGGCAAGCCAAACATTTGAGTTCTAAAGTCTAGAAGTGAACGACATGACTAATTGTATAGGTTTCTTTATTAATATAACCAAAAGAAACAAGTCTTTTCTTGAATGGTAAGCTTTTAGCAAACCTTTTCAAACATTTTAAGAGGAGTTTTAACTTTCAATCAGTGTGGCTTGTAGGTAATAAAACTATTCTACAGAAAAGTCAACCCTGAAAATTTCATAGTAGACAAAAAGTCTAAGAAGTTGTAGAGGAAGAAATTGAATAATACTCCTTACAGTAAGTATACTAATGGAGACCAGATTCAGTAATAGAAAAAAATAGGTGGATTCCTTAGGGATTATGCCTGATCGTTACGTCCAAGCTACGAGATGCTATATTCATTGCTAAAGCAGCTACAGTCAATCATAATTTAATGTAACGGTTTGTAAATTTCATTAGGACTAATACTTATTAGAATATGATACTTAGTGAAATTAGAGGTTCAAACGAGCTTGCGAAAGCTCTTTCGATAACCAAAGGTCATTTAAGGAATAAAATGTAAAGAATCAAAACTATCGAGTTGACGATGTGACTTTGGGAGTTATAGGTTGCAACACCACTCACTAACGACTACTCGTCAGGACGTTAAAAACCTGATGTCGCAAAGTGACTAATTGTTTTCAAAAAGTCCATTTGGTACCAATTTACATCACCCTAACAATCAATCAATTACCATAACTAAACCATTTTAGCAAATATACCATTCTCATTCATACTTAATAACCATATTTTCAATTTAATTTGAGGTTAACTACACAAGTTTCCAAATTGACCATTTATCGTACAAAACTGACACAAAACTTAGGTACAACTCATTTATAAAAAAATATAAGCAAACTTTACAAACATTACTGAGTCGAGGGCTAATGATTAGATGTTGGATCACTTCATGGAACCTGAAAACCTGTAAAAACCTGCGCACGGGATAAACAAAAGCATAGGTTGAGCAGTAAATTTCAATGGTACTTCCATGATTCGAGTCAATAATACGAAAGGATTAAAATAATAAAGATAAAATCAACATATGATCAAATTACAACCATTTTGATTACCATTCATGTATCAAATGCCAAATATTATATACGATCTCATTTTATGCACCATGTACATATTTCGTATGTATGAATATATATTATACTGATTTCATTGCACTCCATAGCCCTTATTTTACTCTTGCCATTCTAGGTTGCCCGACAATGATGACTTTTAGAATTTGAATGTTCTACCATCCCAGGTGGCTCGGTAACGATGGTTCTCATGATTTGCATATTCTACCATTTCAAATTGCCCGGCAATGATGATTTTCACTATTTACACAATTTACCATCTCGGGTGGCCCAACAATGATGGTTTTCACAATTTGCATATTTTACCATCCCAGATTACCTAACAACGATGGTTTTCACTATTTACACATTCTACCATATCAGGTGGTCTGACAACAATGTTTTTCACTATTTGTATATTCTACCAACCTGGACGACTTGACACTGATGATTGTCACTATTTTGATGATCCTATAGCATACCAACTAAACCTTACTCTACTCGAACAGTTAATAGGGTATCAATGTCCAATTATATGTAATCACATATCGAATATCATAATTCCATACCATTTCCATTATCAACCATATTATGAATCATTTATCAATTTATAACATGTTTGTTTTTACTATGCTCAAATCAAATTCAATTCTAAGCATTCAATATCGTCAAACACAATTCAATTCATGAGAAAAGTAATGATCTTACTTCAATAATTAGTATACAACAATCATGTGTGTGTATATATATTGAACTCAAATCATAAAAATACAAACTGAATTCTTTTATCACTCGTCTACGACTCTCACCTTTTCATTCTCACATGACGGTTTGACCTTGTCTTTAGCCATGTTCGATAATTCAATAATAATAAAAACAATATTAGATTACATACAAATCACATTAAAATACATAACCAAAATGTTTTTTTTATTTTATTCAATTTAGTCCATATATCCGAGTTACTCGTATTTTTTTATATCTAACATTGGATTAAAATCTGGTTTCACATTCTTACATTAGGGACCTTATACTTTCTATTCATAGAATAATCTAGTTAAAGATGCTTCAATTTATTCAATGTAGTCCCTAATGTTACAAAGCTATCTAACAAGTTCAATTTACTTTCTATTCTAGTCCTTATCACCATTTAAGCCAATAACTATGAATTTCTCTCTAATGACAACTTGCTAAATATTAGCTAATTGAACAAATTGATGCATGAGCTAACTAATTCAAACTCCCATGATCAAAAATCTATAAAAATGTGATGAAAATAGCTTGATTACCTTAGTAATTTTGGTGGCTGAATGTAGAAGAAATCTTAAGCTCGCTTTCTTTCTTTATTTGATAGAAAATGATAAAGGAAGAATGTGAATGAATTTCATCTGTCCATCCACTTAAAAATATTGATATAGTTAGATGAAGAAGTAATTATACTTAATTAATTTTGATTACATATTTAATTAATTTTATTTACATTTCTTTAATTAAATTTTTACTAAATGAATGGTTATTAATATCATTCTCCACTAAATTTAAAAGAACAATGGTTTAATAACCATTTTGGTCCTTTGGATAGTTGTTATCTAGGTTCTCAAGTATTTTCTAAATTAAAACTCAATAGTAGTGGTTGGACTTTTACAATTTTAGCTCTGAGCTTTAATTAACTATTTTATAGGTTAAATTAACTAACCGAATTTAAATGTATTCTCTTAATAACTTCATTAATCTTTATATTTCATCCTTACAGACTTGATTTATAGAAATTAAGTTTTGAAACTATATTTTTCGATACCACTAAAAATCGAGTCGTTATAGATTAAGGTCAATGGCAAGCACACAACATTATAAGACCATCTTAAAACCACCTCAATATGAGCTCGTAAGTGCACATGGGGAGCATGAGGAGCATTGGATTAAAGAAATTGCAAATTGTAAGTAAAAGTCTAACCATGTTGGCCATTCAAATAATTTATCCATTATTTGAAATGGTGAACTCCAAAGTAAAATCCAAAAAAGTAAAAATAATTATCATTAGATTTGGGGTTCACAAATAAAAAAAAAAACATAATTATATGTGTTTATATTCATAAACCTTATATCAAATATTCAATTATTAATTGTAATGTTAACATATAGATAATAGCAATATAGACTATAATTGACATTGCAATAGAGTAGTTGACTAAGTTTTGTAACTTGTTTCTTTTCTTTTCCCTAATATTTTCTTGACCATTGTTTACTGTTGCCATTGTATGAAACCAGTTTTTTTTCGAACAAGAAAAAGGCCATGACATTGTAACAGTCTAAAAAGAGTTAAACATCAAAGAAATCACACATGAGAACAAAACACATTGACAGAAAGTATCGTATGGTAGATGCTAGTGATTGGAAAAATAATGGATGTAGTCAAAGATCACATTTGGGGGTGAAACCTATGGGTTTGTTTACCATGATTTTGCTAGCCATGAGTTTTGAGAAAAATATAGAGAGCATGAGAATGTGAAATATGACTTATCTACTTCACTACGACAAGTGGGAGACTGTTGGATCTGATGCCATTAGTGTAGTATTTTTGTCTATGAACACTTGTTTTTTTTGACCAAATTGGTTTAATAATAATATTCATTAATTAAATTAATAACCTTTTTACATTGTCCTCAATGGGTTTTGCATGCAAAGCACAATGGAAAAAAATATTTGCTCAATGGTTATCTAATGTTTAACTATTACTAAATTGTATTACATGGTTGGATCGTAATACAAAAAGACAACTCATATTAGTAGATGAACCTAAACATGTCATTAGTCTAATCAGAAATGAGCAAACCGATTGAAAGACTAATATGTCAACTATCAAATCCAATTGGGGAGATGCTTTGTCTTAGGCATCAAAGCAGATGACTCGCAGAAGATAGAGACATAAATATGATTGACTAGACTTATAGTACATAGGACTAGACCAAAGAAGAATAAATTTTGAATCTATTTACGAATTTATTCACTCGTGATGCTCAAAGTGTGGCATACCTAAATCCTATGTGGATAATGGACTATGTATGGTTGAATCGTATAGTTTGATGTAAGAAAAAGCCCTAGTTAAAATAGATAAAGAACCGAAAGTTGGTGAATTAGGTATACAACTTCTGCAATATGTAGCATCATTCAAAATAGTGGAATTCATAGGCCACGAAATGTGTAAATGATATCTTCTCATTGGTTTTACATGATAGATAAAAGTAGATGTGGCTACGAGTCGTTTGTCTTTGTGATAAATGACTTAATTACTATTTTATAGTAATTGGCTTTTCATGAATGAAGATGTAATGGTTACCATGATATAGAATGGGATCATATTAAGAGAATGAATTTATCCAAAAGAGATTAAGGGTATCATATGAGGGTAACACACTTATGTCAAGGTCATTAGACAAGTATTGAATTAGTAACTTTTGTAATGGAATGTAATTATAGAAGCTCAGTCACGATACTATAGTTAAATGACTTCATGACTAAATGAGTTTATAATTAACAGGTGAAAAATGAAACTTAATTATCAATCATTTGAGTGCTAATTATATATGTACAATCAGTCTTTTTTTACGCTCGTTGAAACAAGAAATGAATTGTATATAGAATCAACTGAATAGAAATGGATGGAAATGATAAGGTTAGAGAAATGAGTCACATTTAGAAATAAATGTATTTTCTCACTAAGTTTGGAAATGACTTGAGAATTAATTTATGTTTTTTGAATTACTATTTAATCAAATAATTGAAGTACAAAAATAGAATTAAATTAATTGATAATTGTGAATTAGCTGAACATTGAAATTAAATATATTTTCTCATTGATTCTTTTACGGTAAAGTTTTCATGACTTTAACGGAATTCAAAATGGGTTGAGAAAATTATTTAATTGGAAAATTAATTTATCTAACTAAATTAATTTAATAAATAATATTTATTTTTAGAAATATAAAAACATATATTGGGTTAGATTAAATTATAAAGTGTTGGGTTAAAAGCCTAAAAAGTACATATAAGTGGACCTAATATAAGAGAGACCTAAAATCCACTCATAATACGTATGAGGCACGACAACCCTAGTACATTTAACTAGGGTGTGCCGTCCCCTTCTTCTAGTTAAACTAGACGACTAGTTTTTTTATTAAATGATTATAATTTGTGTTTTACTAATTCAACCAGGATTCTCATATCTCTCCCTATGAATAGATGACACTAGTCAAGCTATTTACACAATATTTTTCAATACTTTTGTAACATTCCAAAAATCGGGTTAGTAGAAATTGGGTTAATATTTTTATTTAGATAATCTTTTTCTCATTTGATAATAAAAAAAATCAGCTAAAGTGATTGAGTAGTTGTAGAGCTGCCCTTAATGATCTGAGTTCGAATTCTTTTGCTCTCGTTAGTTTCTATTTGGTGCAAATTTGTTCTGAGCCGTTAGCAAATGTCATCCAATATTTTTATTTTTATCTGTAAAAGTTTGAGAACAAGGAAGTGAGTAGCCTAGTGGTTTATTAACTCTTTAGTTATCCTATTGGTCCAAGGTTCCAGTCCTAGTGTTCACGCTTTTTTATTTTTTTTTACAATTTTTCCATGTGATTTAAGTGCTTGCAGTCCACCCCTTTTCTCACCATAAATACGAGGATTCCTTTCCTCCAATATAGGTCAAACTTACCTTAAGTTGATGGTGCATGATCCTCGTTTTTACTCCATGTCTCCCTTTCTTTCCAAAACTTCTCATCCTTGCCATAGAAGAGGTTCATTTTACCTAGACCCAATTGACCAACCCATTCCCACTTTCCCAACCTCACTTTGCCATCCCTACCTCCCTCTTACTTTAATTTTATCTACTTTTCATTTAAGTTCTCATCCATTTTCTCTCAATTTTTCAAAATAACCACCACCCTTTCTTTTAATCATTGCTCCTTTCCTATACCGTTACTAAACTCTCCACCACCGTTCACCATACCTCGTGGCTGTCGCAGCTCTTCTCCTCTAATTTTTCTCTTTCCATCTCCATCGTGCACCACTACAGGTCTCATTTCTCTTCCCCCATTATGTCGAAACCCCATAGCCCTCAACCGTTAGACCACCACTCCATTATCGCCGAATTGCCACTAAGTCACCGTCTGACCACAATCGTCACTGTTGCCAGTGACTGAAAATTCTTCCTTTTTCTTCCTCTTTTACTTGTCAATTCTTTAACTGATTACACTTACATATTCCTTTCATTATATTAATCTTTTTAGATCACTTGATTCATCAACTTCGTTCCTTTCTTGATTCATCAACTATTCCATATTGAATCTAGTTGTAAGTGTGGTTATTTGGATCACACAATCCTTCTCTTAGTGGTTTCATATCATAGTCGAATGATATAGTGGCCATAGGGACAATGTTACATTTTATTATCATTTATTTATTATCGTACTAATACTACTCCTTACCATATTGAAGGACCAAACGATAATCATAGGGGAGACCCTTAATTTTACATTGGGAATCATCTTTTCGGGAGTCCAAAACCGTGGGATAATTGTTTGTGAGGACTTTGGTAACTGATCTATTAGTGATGAATAATTTTCAAACGGATCCTAACTAATAAACATTATTCATGAGTTAGATTCATCATTCGAGTTTGATCAAAGTGAGATTGTTCTTAAGGATTGTGTCAAATCGGATCTACGATATAAGGTGTAGGATCGTTACCATTTGTTTATGTGATATAGTTATTTTAATACATTAATAATTTAATTATATTAAAACATCAGTACACTAAATATTCATCAAGAGTTGAAAAACTTAACAAGATGAACACCAAGTAAGTAACTCTAACTGAGTGATTCTATGAAATGCACGATAATTGATGTGATTATGATGCATGTGAAAATCTTATTCTCATGATATGTGATGTATGGCTTATGTGATATATGTGATGATTTAAGCATGTGAGACTTATATATGTGTACGTGAAAATTGAGATCCATGATCTATTTTGAAAAGCATGTTTAATATGTTAAAATAATTATAAGTGATCAACAAGTGATATGTGATCATGAGAGCAAGTTTACATGCCTAAGTGTGAAAGTGAATAATATGTGTTAAAAAGTGTAATTGCCATATCCATGCATGGGGTGGGGTTTTGTAAAAGGTGGAAGTTATGTGGTACTTTATCTACAATTATGTGGCTGTTATCGGCAAATATGTGGTGGTTTGTACACAATTTGTTATGTGGTCGTTTATCGGCATTTATGTGGTGGCTTGTCCACAAATGGTGTGTTATTGGATGGACAAGTTTCGGGAAACTCGATATATAGTGTGTAGCAGAAATGGGTAGGAAATTTTATAAAATGTTTATCGCTTTTAAAGTATGCATCAACATGTTCATGCATAAGTATCAGTTTTAGAACTTGTGATTATTATGATGATTGATATGATGATATTGATATTTTGATTTGTATGTGATTATATTTGTGTTGATCTCACGTTGGGCTTTTAAGGCTCACCCCTTTTTAATTTTGACTTTTCAGATAATAATTGAGGTTAGGACGGGCTCGGCTTATAGAGTTGCTCTCGGTTATTTTCAAAAAATATATTATTTTGGCACTCGATATTTTAGGAATGTGTTTTCAAGACTATGGCCTTTTTACTAGGATTCTCTTTTGAACTGTGGATTATTTTGATTTTGGATTTTTCTACATGATTTAGGTTTTAGAATTATCATTTAAAAAATTTGTGAAATTGACAACTTATGATGGATTTTTCATAACTAAGTCAAACAAGGCCCAACAATGGTGTTTTCAAAATTCAATACTTTGTTTCGAAACTCAACACTATCTACTCACAAAATTGATATTTTATGAGATATATATTAAATCTACATTTTGAAAATGACAAACGAGTTTTAGATATGCAAATTATCCACAACGATGTTTTAATTGATGTATGACACTTTCTGAAAAAAATATCAAAACTTGAGTTTTTTAAGGATAAACAATTTCAAACAAAATTTGGCTTTCTAAACAAGGACGTTTTTTGCAACGATGATTTTTAAGAGAAAATAACTAAGTGATTCGCAACAAGTACCACACCTCGTGGTCGCCGTGTTGGAAAACGAGTTTGGAAAATGCAACGAAAAATAAATTTAGGGAAAAACAAGTTTTAAAATTTTTCCAAAACATGATCTTCATTATGATATCTAAAGTAATAAAAACTTAATCTAAATTGTACCTTTTTGATTCGTCTAGGATGAGCACTTCGACCGAGTAGTCTTCTTCGCTATCCTAAAGCTCACATGTACCGAGTGTGAGCTCGCTTCAAATCAGAAAATTTTTCACAAAAATTACCAGCGGGGTAATTTTGCAATTTCTCTAAAATTTTGGGTCAACTTGTAAATCAGAAAAATATCTCTCGAAATTTTCTAGAATAGTCTCTTCAGAGAATTTTCTCTCTACAACTTTCTCTTGAATTCAAGTTTCTGTAAATAAAGACCTAAGGCTCTTTTTATATAGAGAGAGTTTATGGAGTTCAACTATGATTAAACTTAATCACTTTAATATTAAATTAATAAAATACTATTAATATAAGTATTAAATTAAATTTAATAATAAACTATTAGAATAATATTACTTCTAGAATAGTTAACCTGAAATCAAATTCTCTGGTAGAGTCCTAGTAGGAGTGTAACTCTTCCACTTCTCAATCATCAACAACCAGCCACCGCCGGCCACCAAGACGCTTCCGTCGTCTCATCTACCGGCATCGTCGTGTCTGGTGATGTAGGTGCGACACCCTTACGGCACCTCAACCTGGTTTGACTATTGCCAGTTTGATCTAGTTCAATGACAACTTGACCGGTCTGATCTAGACACTAGTTGGTCCGTCGGCCCAGTTTCACATGCCAGATCCAGTTAGACCACTTTTTAGGTCTTAGTCTCAGTTTTAGGCTCTAGGGCACAATTTATGATCTCAGGTCCAATTTTCAAATTCAATTATCCATTGGACCAATTCTTGAACTTCAAAATTAACTTCCAAAAATATCATATTAATTTTAATTGATTTGATTAATTTAATTTTACTTCATCAAAATTATTTTTTCCAAAAATCACTTAGATTTTCCAAATTAATTTTTCAAGAAAATTCTTTAATCAAATTCTCTAGTTGAACAGTTCTTACGACCACCTAATTTAATTCCACGTCAAATAAATTGACTCAACTAAATTATTACCAAATTTGTAGAATTTTCTTCTAATTCAAATGCAGTCCGATCGAGCTTTTGTTGAGCTAGCGAAGGGACCAATTAGACATATACAATTAGGCTCTAGTGATTGCAATTATGTTCAGAAGCATTGTTCCAATAATTCGTAATTACTTAATCATAGATTCAGTCCACAAGAAGTACCATGATTGAAAACCCCTTATTGTATGCTCTTTATGAAAACAATTCATCTAATTGCTTTGTCCAATGACCTCGTCATGTGTGTGTTACCCTCTTATGATATCCTTCATTCCTTTGAGTTAAATCCATTCACTCAATATAATCCTATTTTATCTCATTGTTAGCATTGTGTCTTCTTAATGATTAATATGATCACTGTCAAGAAATGACTGTGATAAATTTCTCGTTCGAGAACAAGCAACCCGTGGCCACGTTCCATATTTATCAATTCACACAATGCCAATGAGAGGATATCATTAACTCTTTAACTGAGCTATGAATTCCTCTATTGCTAATAAAGCCATGCCATACACAAGTCATGTACCAACATACTAACTATGGGCTCGATCATCATTAGAGCCTCAGCCTCCACTTATATCAAAACATATGAGTTGCATACACATGGTCAGTGACTAACTCAGGATTTAGGTAAATCACACCATGAATGTCATAAGTGAATTAGTTCACAAATGGATTCATAATTAATTCATCTTTGGTCCAGCCCAATATATCATTCTACCAATGAATACATCTATGTTTCTACCTGTGGAGTCAACTACTCCGATAGCTAAGACTAGCCATCTCCCCAATCGGAATTGTAGACAACATAATAATCATTCTCAGTATTTGAATGAAATGCTTACTTGGATTCTTTTACGAGGTTATGGACTTATTTAGATTATCTACTAAAGTAAGTTGTCTTTTTCACAATGTAATCGTTCTTACAATGCCACTTATCTTCAAATTGAACCTAGACAATCAATAAGCTAATATTTGCTTGTCACAATTTCTCTATGCATTCAAAATATAAAAAACATAAATACAAAAGACAGAATAATGAAATGTGAAATTAACTTTATTTATTTATTCATCATTCAAATAAATAGAAAATAGTAACATATTTGCTATAATATGGGCACATTTCCCAACAATCTCTCATTTGCCCTAGTGAAGTAAATGTGTCTTGTTTTGCATTCCTATATCCTCGACGTGTTTGTTAAAAATCCTAGTTACAAGAGTCTTAGTAAACGGATCCACACGGTTATATTCAAAAGCTACTTTCATCATATCTACAATTTCCTCGGCTACTGCCTCTCATATTAACTGATACTTCCGATCAATGTGTTTCATCCTCTTTTGACTTCTCATTTCCTATTGTCGCACTATTATCACAATACAAATTTTGTAGCTTTTTCCATACCAGGAATAACTTCAAGTTTGATTAAGAAATTTCAAAGCCATATTGCTTTTTTTGTTGCCTTAGAAACAGCCACATACTTAGCCTTTATAGTTGTGTTAGCAGTGCAAGTTTATTTTACACTTCTGCATACTATGGCTCCACAGCCTAGAATGAATACATTTCCCAACATTGAATTCCTCGAATCTTTACAGGTTTGGAAGTCTGAGTTTGTGTATCCAACAATAGTAAGTTCCTCCCGAATTACTCAAGTATATAATCCCTTATTCTTTTAAGATACCTTAATATATGCTTTAAAGCTTGCTAATGCCTGAGACCTAGATTCGCCTAATATCGACTAACCATTCTTACTGCAAAAAAAATATCTGGACAAATCATCACATACAAAAGGCTTTTAAATGTCGAAGCATATGGAACCTTACTCATATGCTCTCTTTTTCTTCCACTATCTTAGGACAGTCATCTTAAGAAAAATGAAAACCTAATAATCTTAAGAAAAATGAGAACCTAATACAGTCGGCTGGACGCCTGACTTTGCATCGCTCATTGCAAAATGTTCCAGTACTTTATCAATTTACGAAGCTGAAGATAGTGCTATCGTTTTATTCTTTTGATCCCTAAGGATTCGTATTCCAAGAATATAACTAGCTTTACCTAAGACATTCATGCTAAATTTTTGAGCTAACCATAGTTTAATCAATGAAAATTTTCCTACATTGTTTTCAATAAATAGAAAATTATCGATATACAAAATGAGGAAGACCACTTTTTTTCATTTATATGCTTCTAAACACAAGGTTCATCAGTATTTTTCTTAAATCCAAAAGTCTTAATTGTTTGATCAAACCTTTTATTCCATGAACGGGACGTCTGCTTAAGTCCATAAATTGATCTTACCAATTTGCAAACTTTTTGCTCTTTTCCTTTGACAACAAAGATAGTGGGTTGTGTGGTGTAAATGGATAAGAGTAGGCGAATAAACTTGAGCATGGCTACTGGAGAGAAGGTTTCATTGTAATCAATATCTTCTTTCTGTGTGTAGCCTTTCCCTACAAGTCTAGCTTTGTGTGTTTTTACTTTCCCTTCCACATTTCTTGTCTTTTTGTAGATTCGCTTAAACCCTATAGGTTTAATCCCAATTGGTAAGTCTATAAGTTCCTGCACTGTATTGGATTTTGTAGAATCCATCTCAGCATCCATGGCTTGTTTGTAGAGCATGGAATCAATATCCTACATAGCCTCCTCGTAAGTGAGTGGATCGCATCCTCGTGACCGAATTTTGTATAATAAATACTACCATCATAGATTAAGAAGTTTGGTTTCTTAGAAACTTTCTTGCTACGGCGTATTCCTCTCTATTTTTGATCGTTTGTAGGTTTTTCAACAACATTATCAAGAATTGAACTTGGTGATTGTTCTACCACTCCTGGAAGTTCCTCGCGTACCACTTTTCTTCGAGGCTTCAAGTTATCCATGTAGCTTTTCTAGAGGAAAGTAGCATGAATAGAAACTCTAATTGTATTATCTTTCAGATTGTACAATAATCCCCCATTTGTTTCTTTTAAATATCTTACAAACATACACAATTTTGTCCGTGTATCCAACTTCTTTGGATCCTTATCCAGAACATGTGTTGGTCAACCCCATATTATAAAGTGATTTAGAGTTGGTTTCTTTCCATGCCAGAGTTCATAAGGTGTCTTATAAGAAAACTTAGTTGGCGTATCATTTAGAATATAGTAGGTCATTTGTATCGCATATCCCCAGAAGGAAGTAAGAAGTTCTTATTAGCTTAACATTAAACGAACCATGTCAAGCAAGGTTCTATTCCTTATATCAGCTACGCCATTTTGTTGTGGAGTGCCCAACACAGTCAATTGGGATAAAATCTCATTCTCTATGAGGTATCCTAAGAACTCATCAAACAAATATTCCCTACCCCGGTCAGAACGGAGATTCTTTATGGACAAACCAAATTACTTTTCCACTTACGCACGAAACTTTCAAAATTTATCAAAGGTTTCACTTTTTAGGTGGATTAGATACACATATCCATATCGAGAATAGTCGTCAATAAAATTCATGTAATAATCGTAACTTCCTCAAGCACTGATGCTCATGGGACCATATACATTAGTGTGCACAAGTTCTAAACGTTTGTTGGCCCTTGTACCTTTCGCATTAAAAGACCTCTTACTTCCAAGCAAGATTCACATTGTGGAAGACTAACATACTTAAGCATACTTAAGGGACCATCTTTTACAAGTCTAGTGATTCTTTCTTGGTTAATATGACCAAGTCTTTAGTGTCATAGGTAATCCTCATTAAAGTAAGAAGTTTTAAGCTTTTTATTCACTATTTCAGTTTCAAGCATCGATTAGTTATTTGGTTTGATAAAGTAAAGATTATTTTTCGATCCATCAATTACAAATTAAAGAATGATTTATATGAATAACAATCCCTTTATTGAATGTCACGGTATAACTGTCATAAAATAAACATGCTACAGAAATTAAATTCCTCTTAAAATGAGGTACACAAAACACATTCTTTAAAACAATCTTCCAGAAATTATCAAAGTGTAAAATAACTTCTGCCATTGCTTCAGCTGAAACATAGCTCCCATTTTTGGTCCGCAATGAGAGACTCCTATCATGCAAACTTTTTTTTTTGTTGAAACCCTATAAAGCAACACAAACATGGTTAGTGGCTCCAGAATTAATAACCTAGTTGTCAATTATTCTTCCACTAAGCAAGCTTCAACCACAAAGAGTTCCATACCTTTGCCTTTTTTGGCTAGGTAACACAAATACTACTTACAGATTGATTTTAAATTCCCATTCTAGTTGCAGAAGAAACATTTGATCATTTTAGGATCTTTTGATTTCTTAGCCTTCTTCCTATCTACACGAGGTGGAACCGAAGACATAGTTGGTTTCTTCTTTCCCTTAGCTTTTTGTTACCATTTAGAGGACAAGGGGCCTACAACTAAGTTTGCCTTAGGTTTCTCCGGAATTGGCTTACCACCATTCAGCATCAACTCATAGGATTCTAATTCCTTCATGAGCTAAGTCAAGGTAAGTGTAACAACCCGTTTTTAGTGAAATTAGAACAATGGTTTTGGGAACACAAATTTGATGTGGTAATATTTATTTTATTATTATTTTAATGTTTAAAAATGTTATTATTACCATATAAAAATTTCGTTAAGAAATTTTACCGTTTGTATGCTTAATTTGATAAAAATGACTAATTCGCATAAAGTACAAAAGTTGAGTTCTAATAGCGAATGGTATTAAATGGCTATTGAATCTTAAAGTACGAGTCCTTATGTGGTAATTAGACAATTAATGAAGATAGTGGATGTACATGGCTTGGTATTAATGAAATTATGAATAATTTTAAAGGATATTTTGTTAAATAGATAATTAAGTTAATTTGTTAAGTAATTAAAGACAAAAGAAAGATGTCATCTTCTTGTTTCTTCATTTCCATGACTGAAGTTCACCATTGAAGTAGCTAGGGTTCAACCAACTTATTTCCAATTGCATGTAAGTAGTTTTTGTCCCGTTTATAATTATTTCTATGTTTTAGAGATCGTTGTAGCTTAATCTAGCTATCTCGGGGACAAATTTCCAAAATTGTTAACAGATTAAAGTTTTTCCATGAGTGAATTCATGTTGTTTGTGAAGTTTGATGGTACAAAATAAATCGTTGATGTTAGATAAATAACTCGTATTAAGTGATTTTTGATGAATTTGCCAATTAGGGATTAAATTGAAAAAAGTGAAACATTCATGGTGTAATTTGTGAAATAATGAAATGTGTGAGCTAGTATGAGCTTGCATGAAATTTGGCTAGGCTTGGGTAGGGGTGAAATGGCATGAATTCCATTTTACGAGCCGAAAGACTAATTTGTAAGGAAATTAAAATATTAGGGGTAAAAGTGTAATTTTGGATAAATTTGAATTTGGATTGAATTGGATAAAATAGTTATTAAATTAATTAAATTTATTTGTTTAGATCAAGATAGACCATGTACGACTGTAGATCTAGTCAAAGATAAAGCTTTGAATTAATCGACTATATTTCTTCATTTCGTCGAGGTAAGTTTGTACATTTAAATAGCATTTTAAATTATGTTTAAAATGCTATTATTTTATATAATGTCAAATTGTGTTTTGATGCAAAAACCAATGGCGTATCGACGATCCTCGGCTAATGAAAAGGGATAGCTTCAGCTATGAAAATAATGAAAAGGGATAGTTTCGACTATCAAATTATCAAAAGGGGATAGTGACGACCATCAATAATGAAAAGGGATGGTGATGACCATCGAACAATGAAAATGGATAGCTTCAGCTGTCTAATTATGAAAAGGGATAACTTTGCTATTAAATTATGAAAAGGGATAGTGACGACCATCAACAATGAAAAAGGATGGTGACGACCATCAAATAATGAAAAGGGATGGTGACGAACATCAACAATGAAAAAGGATGGTGATGACCATCAAATAATGCGAAGGGATAGCTTAGGCTATTGAGCTATGAAAAGGGATAGCTTCAGCTATCAAACTATGAAAAGGTAGGAAGTATATGATATCCATGGCAATGTGAAGTATAATTCACTTGACATAAGTTTATGAATCATATATCCTTATGTTGGATTAATACATATGTATTTTAAGATTATACAATGTATTGATTAGCATAGATTATATACTACGAACTTACCCTATGTTTATTTATCTATGTTTTGTAGTTAATCTGAAGCTCGTTTGGGTTGGAAAGTCGTTAGAGACCTATCACACTATCCATCAGCTATAACGGTAGATTTTGACATTTTAAAGTATTGGTTATAATTGCATGTATAGGTGTTTTTGGTTGATGTTATAGCCATTATGTTTTAGCTTGTAAATTTGGTATTTTGAATGATGAAATGGTGTTAAGTTGGCATGTATATATTTGGCCTTGTAATGGTTGTCATTTTGGTGTTCATGGTAACTATATGATGGAAGTTAAAATGGTAGTTAAACATGTTTGTTATAAATTGTCTCTTGATATGTTTGAATGTGGTGATTTGGTATATTGATAAGAAATGGCATATATGGCTAATGGTGTTAGGTGTAAAATAACATATTAGGTACTTTTGGTGTGAATTTGATTGGTAAATAAAGTGGTAAGTTTTGGCATAAATTTAGTTATAAGTTAGTTGAACATTTGGCCAAAGTATGCATTTGGTTATACTTGTTTAATTGTTATAATTGAGGTACCTTTTGGGCATATTGGTTGTATGCTTATTTAAATTAACTGGGTAGCTTGTGGTGGCATGGTTTGGTGCACTTTGGAGTTCTTGATTATAGGTGGAAAATTGGTTTTAAGTGTGTGCATGTTTGGGTGAGAAAAATGGCTTGGAAATGGCTTATTTTTCGTCAACACGGGCAGAGACACGGTCGTGTGTCTCAGCCGTGTGTGACACACTGCCAGGTGACACGGTTGTGTGTCCCCTATAGCTTACGAAGGGTTGCTAGTCAGGCAGTTAAACGACTTAGCATACGGCTTGGCACACGGGCGTTTGAAGCCATTTCAAAGGGTACAAGGCTTGGCACACAAGCGTATGGCTTGGCCGTGTGACCCAAGTTAGAGAGTTACATAGGCTCGGACACGGGCTAGGACATGGTAGTGTGTCCCTACTTCGAATGTCCACACGGCCTGAGACATGGGCATGTGTCTTAGCCGTTTGAGTCACATGGCCGTCTGACCACTATAGTTTGAAAATTTCACCTTTTTCCAAAAAAAATTATATGTTTCGGATTTAGTCCTAGTTTATTTATAATGTGTTTTTAGGGCATAAATAGCTCAAATAAGGGATAATATGTATGTCTTTAATTGGTTTTTGCTATGATTGATGTGTGAATTAATTGATTTAAATTTTTTATCATTTTGAATTGAAATCTCTGGTAATACTCCGTAACCCTATTCTAACGACAGATACGGGTTAAGGGTATTATATTTATTGCTATTAGAGCTATGGTTTAGTCGATTCCCAGACTGAACATAGCCATTGTGAGTCTAGATATACATGTCATTATATAACCTATGATAGTGTGATAACTCCTGACCGTTTTGAAACCTATTTTCTTCTAGCAATGACATCAAACCGAGCTTACTCTGAAGAAGTTGAGAGTAAAGCTTAAGCCTTCATTCATGGAGTGGCGTTGAGCGAACAAAGCCTGTATCACACTATCATAGGTGAATGGTTAAATGGTTTATGAGGAGAGGCTAAGGAAGCATTCTTCCAGTTTATAAGTGAATGGTTTACCGAGTTTGTACGTACGAACTCAGTTGCTTAATGACCTCTACCCCCACCTATTCCCCAACCAGTTCCCGTTGTTCCTCAAGATTTGGAACCTTTATGAGCTAATAAGCCGCATGTTGATAAGATTCATAAATACAGGGCTCAAGAATTTAAAGCTACAGTTGATGATGATCCTGAGAGAGCTGGATTTTGGTTAAAGAATACCATCAGAGTTTTTGATGAGTTATGTTGTACATCGGCAAACTGTGTAAAGTGTGTAGTATCTCTACTAAAGGACTCAACATATCAGTGGTGGCATACTTTGACTTCAGTTGTACCGAGAGAGCATATCGACTGGGAATTCTTTCAAACTGAGTTCAAAAGGAAGTATATAAGTCAGAGATTCCTTGATCAGAAATGTAAAGAATTTTTCAAAATTCAATAGTGCCGAATATCAGTGTCTGAGTTCGACAGAGAATTTGTTAGATTGAGAAAATATGTTCAGGAATGTATTCCAACCAAGGTTGCCATGTGTAAACGATTTGAGGAAGGGTTAAATGAAGATATAAAGCTTCTTGTTGGGATTCTTGAGCTAAAGGAATTTGTTGTGCTTGTTGATCGAGTTCATGAAGCCAATGAGCTTAGCAAAGAAAAAAGGAATGCTGATTTTGAATTTAGAGAGTCAAGAAAGAGATCATCTGGAAAGTTATATCAGTCATCATCGAAGAAATTGAGAGAACATTATAACCGTTTAACAGCTTCAATGGAATATCCTGATAGAGACAAACACAAACAACATGCAAGTTCAAAGACGCAAGCTACATCTGTAGCGAGTGTAGGCAGCGTTAAAGATAATAAGCCTGATTGTTAACTATGTTGACATCTACATTTTAGTGAGTGCAGGGTGAAAGATGGTGCATGCTTCAAATATGGTTCGCAGAAGCATTTTATTCGGGATTGCCCAGAAATATCTAAGAAAGAAAAATTTTAGAATGTTCAATCCAGCAACACTTCCGCGAGATGTAGACCACCCCATAACCCTGGAAATATGAGTAGTAGTCATTATGGAACAAAAACTCTGTTGTGAGATCTAAAGAACAAGCACCAGCTAAGGCTTACGATATTTTTGCACATGAGGAAGCTTTTACACCAGATGTTACTACTGGTACTTTTTCTATCTTTGGCACTAATGTTACTGCTTTGATTGATTCAGGATCAACCCATTCGTATGTATGCACAAATCTAGTGTCAAGTAAGAATTTACCTGTTGAGCCTAGTGAATTCATCGTTAAATTTTTGAACCCCCTAGTTCAGTATGTGTTAGTTGATAAGGTTTGTAAGAATTGTACTTTGATGACTCAGGGTTACAGTTTTTCGGTTGATTGGATGTTTTTGCCATTTGATGAGTTTGATGTGATTTTGGGCATGGATTGGCTGGCGCTACACGATGCTATTGTAAACTGTAGATGAAAGCTTATATTATTGAAATGTCAAAACGGTGAAATGTTTTGGATTGAATCAGATAGTTTGAGTGGGTTGCCTATGATTATTTCAACTATGTCAATGTAGAGATATGTGAGAAAAGGTTACAACGCTTACCTTACATATGTACTGGATTCTAAAGTGTCTGAGTTGAAACTTGAATCAGTGCAGTGGTTTATGAGTATCCTGATGTATTTCTAGAGGAGTTACCTTGATTATCGTCGAATAGAGATGTTGCATTTGTAATTGAGCTAGTACCTGGAACATCATCGATATCTATAGAGGCTTATATAATGGCTCCTACTGAGTTGAAAGAGTTGAAAGTACAGTTGCAAGATTTGACAGATAGGGGTTTTGCTCGACCTAGTTTTTCACCTTGGGGTGCACCTATTCTGTTCGTTAAGAAAAAGGACAGATTAATGAGATTGTGTATTTACTACCTTCAGCTGAACAAAGTTACAATCAAGAATACGTATCCATTACCGTGAATTGATGATCTCTTTGACCAGATTAAAGGTGCAACAGTATTTTCAAAGATTGATCTTCACTTTGGATACTATCAATTGCGAGTTAAAGATTCAGATGTGCCAAAAAATGCATTAAGGACCAAGTATGGACATTATGAATTTCTTGTGATGCCGTTTGGTTTAACTAATGCAGCTGCAGTATTTATGGATTTGATGAATAGAATATTCAGGCTGTATTTAGATAGATTTGTTATGGTATTCATTGACGATATTCTGATTTATTCAATAGAGGAGTCTGAGCATCTCGAGCATTTGAGAATTGTATTGCAAACCCTACGTGATAAGCAATTGTTTGCCAAATTTAGTAAATGTGAATTTTGGCTTTGAGAAGTCTGTTTTCTTGGACATATTGTATCGGTCGAAGGCATCAAAGTTGATCCGAGCAAAATCTCAGCTATAGTTGATTGGAAACCTCTGAGAAACGTATTCGAAATTAGAAGTTTTCAGGGATTAGCATGTTATTACAGAAGGTTCATCAAGGGTTTTCAGTGATAGCTACACCAATGATGAGACTGTTACAGAAAGATGTGAAATTTGAATGGTTTGAGAAATGTCAGCAAAGTTTCAATCAATTGAAAGCAATGTTGACTGAGGCACTAGTACTAGTTTAGCCTGAATCGGGTAAAGAGTTCGTGATTTTCAGTGGTGCTTCTTTAAATGGTTTAGGTTGTGTTTTGATGCAGGAAGAAAAAGTGATAGCTTATGCTTCCAGACAATTAAAGCCACATGATTAGAATTATCCGACACACGATTTAGAACTGACACCTATTGTATTTGCATTGAACATTTAGCGACACCATTTGTACAGTGAAAAGTGTCATATATTTATTAATCATAAGAGTTTAAAGTATTTAATGTCATAGAAAGATTTGAATATAAGACAACATAGGTGGCTTGAGGTATTGAAATACTATGATTTGATTTTTTATTATCATTCAGGTAAAGTGAATGTAGTTGCTGATACTCTGAGTAGAAAGTTTTTATTTGCTTTGCGAGTGATTAATACGCAACTGACATTGTCTGATGATGGTTTGATTTTAGTTGAGTTCAAAGCTAGACCGATGTTTTTACAGCAAATTTGAGAGGCCTAGAAGTGTGGTGATGAGTTGCTAGCTAAATAGACACGGAGTGAGTTAACTCCTGATTCAGAATTCCATATTGGATCCGATAATTGTTTATTTTTTAGAGGCAGGATTTATGTACAGAAAAATCTAGAGCTCATTTGAAAGATTTTACAAAAAGCTCATAGTGGTAACTTATCCGTTCATCTAGGAAGTAATAAGATGTACAGTAATTTGAAATAGATGTATTGGTGGCCGAGAATGAAACGAGAGATTTCTTGCTTCATATCGAGATGTTTAGTATGTTAGCAAGTTAAAGCTAAACATTAGGTACCTTCTAGTTTATTATAGCCAGTGATGATACCGAAATGGAAATGGGAGCGAGTTACGATGGACTTTATATCGAGTTTAGAAAAAAGATACAATTTGGGTTGTCGTTGATCGTCTGATGAAGTCTGCACATTTCATTCATGTATGTACAGATTATTCTCTTGAGAGATTAGTTGAGCTATATGTTGTTGAGATTGTCAGATTGCACGGGTGCCAATTTCTATTATTTCGGATAGAGATCCGCAATTCATATCACAATTCTGGGGAAAGTTACAGGAAGCTCTAGGTACACGATTGCATTTTAGCACTGCATTTCATCCTCAGACCGATGGTCAGTCCGAGTGAGTAATTCAAATACTCGAGGATATGTTTCATTGTTGTGTGTTAGAATCCGAAGGCAACTAGGAGAAATATTTACCGTTGGTTGAGTTCTCGTATAATAATAATTATCAGTCTAGCAGAAAGATGGCACCGTATGAAGCTTTGTATGATCGTAAATGTTGAACTCCTTTGTATTGGATAGAGCTCAATGAGAAAAAGATTCATGGGGTTAATTTGGTTCAAGAGACTGAAGAAAAAGTGAAAGTAATTCGAGATAGTTTGAAAGCTGCTTCAGATCATCAGAAATCATATGCGGATCTTAAGCGTAAAGACATTGAATTTCAAATCAGTGACAGAGTGTTCCTAAAAGTATCGCCCTGGAAGAAAGTTCTTAATTTTTGGTCACAAAGGAAAGTTAGGTCCGCGATTTATCGGGCCATATGAGATTATTGAAAGAATCGGACCAGTAACGTATCGATTAGCTTTGTCGTCAAAGTTAGAAAAGATTCATAATGTGTTCCACGTATCTATATTATGACAGTACCAATCTGACCCTTCACATGTTATCTCACTGGTGGAAGTTGAGATTTAGCCTGATATGTTGAACAGCGAAGAACTAATTAGGATTTTAGCCGAAGAGGTTAAAGAATTAAGAAATAAGAACATAGCTTTAGTAAAGGTTCTTTGGCAATGTAATGGTATAGAGGAAGCCACTTGGGAACCTAAGGAAGCTATGAGAAATCAATATCCTAATCTCTTTTCTGGTAAGACTTTCGGGGACGAAAATTTCTTAAGGGGGAGAGCTATAACAACCCGTTTTCAATGAAATCGGAATAGTGGTTTCAGGATCACAAATCTGACGTGAGAATATTTATTTTAATATTATTTTAATGTCTACAGCATGTTAGTATTACCGTATAAAAGTTTTGTTAAGAAATTTTATCGTTTGCATGCTTAATTTGATAAAAAGGACTAATTCGCATAAAGTGCAAAAGTTGAGTTCTAATAGCTAAAGGTATTAAATGACAATGGAATCTTCAAGTATGAGTCCTTATGTGGTAATTAGACCATTAATGAAGATAGTGGATGTACATGCTGTAACATCCCAATTTTGGGCCTAGTCGAAACAGTGGTTTCGAGACCACAAATTTAATGTGATAAAATTTATTTTTATTATATTTTTGTGGTCTATGATTTCATGGAATGATTTTGTGAAAATTTCGTTCAAAAATTTTGACGTTTGGGCACTCAATTTAGGAAAAAAGGACTAAATTATAAAAAGTGTAAAAGTTGAGTTCTACATGTTAGAGGTGTCCAATTGTTATGAAATTTTAAATTGGAGGCTCTTATATGGTAATTAGACCATTGGTTAAGTTGGTGAACAAAAATGGACATGGTTAGGCATGTTTCCAAAGTTTTTCATTATGGGCATTTTGGTCATTTAGTTATTAAAAAGAATTAAAAACAAAATTAAAAGTCAATTTTTGTCCATCTTCAAGCTTTGGTTGAATTTCACAAGGGGAAGCCATACTTAGGGTTTTCAAGCTTCCAAGTTCCATAGTAAGTGATTCCAACCCTCGTTTTTAATGTTCTTTACGTTTTTAGAGTCCCGGTAACTTGATTTAGCTTATTCTAGCAATAATT
>CM025250.1:8028487-8040963 GCA_013677275.1 Gossypium schwendimanii
GTCGAGTTATCGTACCCACAGGGACTGTGTAAGAAAATATTTATGAAATGCAATTAAAAACACTTTGGTAAAGGAAAATCGTTTATTTTGAAAAAGGGTTTAATAAAACTAGATTTTAAATAAGTAAACTAACTAAGAAAATTAAAAAGGTAAAAATTCCAATGCACGATTTCTGAAAAAACAAGTTTAATCAATATGACATAATTGTGTTAGATCCATTACATTTCTTAACTAAATATTACTAAAACAATGTTCATGTTGTTACTAATAAATTCACGACAACTTGGTAATTTGTTAACTATAGCACATACAGAATTACAAAATTAACTAATCTCTTGAACATATTAATATGTCAATTCAAACAATTAATCAATTTTAATAATCAAGTAAAAGGTTAAGTGAAGTAACAATATATTCTTACATTGAAATAGTTTAATCACAATAATCTTGCAAGTTATGCAAAGCTAATGTATTGTTTAATACCGCCGTTAATTTAACCCTCAGCTACCTTAGAAGATTAAAAATGCACTGATTAAGTATTGTGTCAATTAATTACAATTTCAATACGATTAATAATTAATTCATTAGTTACCTCACAATTGTAATGCAAGTATAACATAATCATGGTTTTACTTAATCAAACAATTTACTAAAACCTATAACAACACAAACATGATTTTAATAACTTAAGTAGACAAAATGAAATCAACCTAAAATGAATTGAATTTAAGGCATGTTAATTAAATTTAGAATAACAACATAACAAATATTCATAGACATGTTCATAAAAATAACACTAAAAGTTAAAGGATAGGAAACTATAATCAAATCAAGTGTTTCTCCGAAGCCTAACTAGTTTGCTCCACTCCTTCTCCGCTCGTTCTGTCGAACTGAGGCTTCTATAAGCACTTGAATTCTGCTACCCAAGGAGGTTGAAGGGCTCTTTTCTAACAGGGAAATCAGTAATGGAAATAGAAGGGAAAAATAGGACACAAAGACAGGTTTTGGAAGAGAGAAAGTGAGTGAAAGAGAGAGATATATATAATGAAAGGTGTGTTGAATGAATAGGTGAAGGGGGTATTTATAGGTGGGAGTGGCTCCTAAAAATAAAAAATAATTAGCAGCCACACACTCCCCTTGGCTGGCCACCACTCATGCAAAAGTTGAAGATTTCAACTTGCTGTATTTATCTAGGGGCAAATCTACAAAAGCATAATAAGTGGAGGGGTTTGAATGCGATTTCATGGAGACTTGAACGGCCGATTTGAAAGTCAATAAATTAGCTTATTTGAGATGATTGGGTTAGCATTTTGGATGGGTTTGGGCAATCCAATTGCTCGATTCGATCAGTCTTTCGTTTTAGTACAACTAGGCCTCCTTTCCATAATATAATTAATAATATCTATTTAGCCCAAAATAAATTGGATAAAAAATAAAATTAATTATATTATGTATTAATATTCATAATTTGGATCGTCTTAGGCTGAAAATTTAATTCGCCTTAATGCTTCAAATATCGCTTCACGATTTTGAGCTTCTAGTAGTGTTTGTTGAGCCAATTTTTACCATTTGTGCAAATCTGTCTAAAATAAATCAAAATTTATGAAAATTTATTATAAAATTAATTAAAATTAAATATTTTAATAATTTAAGTACAATTTAATTATATTAGAATTATATTATAGTTTTCGACAAGAATTACTACAAAACTGCATTAATTTGAGTTTAAAAGGGCATGAAAAAGTCTATATATTTTTGTGTTTCCAGTTTCTCAATTAGTTTTAACCTAATTAGAAGCTTTCTAAAGTAACTTTGAAGTTTCATCAAGGGTTTTCTCACATTTTAATGAATTGTCGTTGTAGTGGCCACAACTTGTTGAAAATTTTTGATAACTTAAAATGCGTAATTTTGTGAATTTTAAAGGCTAGAAATTAGTCGTAGATGAATAGAATTCGTTTCATGCAAAAAGATTAAGTGTAGACTGAGTTATTCAAATTTTAAGTTTGTTGTTGTAAAGGGTTTGGTTAGAAAAAAAAAATGTAGCATAGGCTTGTGTTTGTGGTTGTTTGAGGTGAGTTATTAACTGATTATTGACTACATATATTTGTTGTTTCTCTTGTTAAAGTGTTAGAGTTGATAGGACTTCCAAGTAGTAGAGATAAGGCCACAGGGAAGCTTGTCTAAGCTTTCGATTTTTTGGCAAAAACCAATATTTCGATGAGTGTTTTGCAATAGCTGGTCATAAGCAATTCAATTTGTATTTGGGAATTTAGAGGTAGCCTAAACCCTTTCCCTAAATTCCAAGTGTAAGTATTCTTTTACCTATGCTAAATATGTGATAAGCATGTTTGTGAATTGTGATAAAGAGAATTATGATGTGATGAAATATGAACATGTTGAGATGAATGTTGTGATGGTAAATATGTTATTCATGCTATGTGACAGTGTGTATAATGTGCTAATGATATGGTTATGCGATGAATACGTGCGGATAATCGATAAGTAATATTTGATGACTTTATGGATATTTTGGCTTTGTGGCTTAATGAAACTGTTGGATATAGTTTGCATGCCATTGTATTGTGAGTACTCACTTACTCGTGTTGTGATATATGGGGCGTTGAGGCCCAAGAAGAGTTTCAGAGAGATAAGGAAATGTGAGCCAAGCTCGATTCACTAGGATATGTATGTGTGGTGTGTTGGAGAGCATAAGTTATATGCTTTGCTTATGGGATATGTTTGATTCTACGATTCTATCTGTGGTGTGTTGGAGATCCATGTATCTGATGAGCAGAAATAGAGTCCACTCTATGTTTCAAAAACTCAAGAGCCAAATTATCATACATTGTGACTAAATGTGATTATATGTGATTATTTGTGATTATATGTTGTTGATGCATGTCGAAATATATATATGCCTAAACATTTGTATAAATAATGTGTAAAAGTATGTATGGAATAAGACTAATTATGCAAATTATGGTACTTAGTTAATGACATTTAGGAATATCATGTGTGCTGTTTGGTTGATGCATGACGATTTGTTTGCGTAGTGGTTGTTCTAGGCATTCAATGAGCTTGTTAAGCTATACTTTATCCATTTTATCCTTTATAGAGTAGTTGCGTTCCCAGTGTGAGCGGTGTGGCCGTCGAGGGATTAATCCAAGCTATTCTTTATTCATTATAATAGGTGTTTTCCTTATTCTAGTTCCAGGGAATAAAAATGCAACGTGGTAGACATTTTTATTGGTTTTGTTAAGACGTATTTGGGATCATTTTTATTGTGTATGTTTGGAAGCTTGTGAACTTGGACATGGTGTTTGGTTTATTCTTTAGACATTTTTATGCTTATATGACTAGGTGACTGAAGCATGATGTTCAGGGACTAAGTTTAAATGATTTAAATGCTCTTATATGCTAAAGTTTTGTAACCTGTAGCAGAGGTATTGATATTAAGGCTTTTGATACGATACCTCTGTATTTTCGAAAGTGTAGGGAGTCAGAATACCAATTTGGTATCGATACCTTGGCTCGAGTATCGATACTCGAGGTGTAATTATCGATACCTAGCAAAATGTATCGATATTTTTTGACGTTTTAATTATTTTAGTATTAATTTTCAAAGTGGTACCAATACCATTTAAAGGAAATTTGATACCATAGAGGCAGTATCGATACCTACGTAACATTTTTGGGAAAATTTGATAAGTGGTCCTAATGCATGATTAATACCTATATTATGCTATTTTATGAATTCTTGGTATGGTTTATCAACAAAAAATGAATGTCTGGTTATAATTAATGATAATGCTATGTTATTATTGATCAAAAAAAGTTGATAAGGGAAATAACGTATGGTTGGAAGGAGTGGAAATGATCCTCGAGCAGATGTCCTGTCCTATCGAGGAGTAGTTGGGTTGTATCGTGTCCCTACTTGATAGGGAGGCGTATCGTTGGTGGAATACAGTTAAGAGAGGTGTGACAGCTGACCGTGTAACTTAAGATTATTTCTTAGAGGTGTTTAGGAGGAAGTTTATGAGCGAGCAGTATATAGAAGCTTGTAAGTGGGTTTGTTTTTTATCTTGTGCAACATAGCTTGCCTGTGGCTGACTATGAGGCATAGTTTGTGCGCCTTAGTAAGTATGCTCCTGAAATGGTTTTGACTGAGAAGGATCATTGTAAGAGGTTCCAGTTTGGGCTTAATTGTGACATTTAGGTTTATTTAGTGGCCCAAAATATAGAATTATTTGATGAGCTTCTGGAAAAAGCTAAGGCTGTGGAGGAGACTTTTGCTGAGCCAGCCCATTCTGTAGTGGTTGAGATCGGTAAGAGGGCTTCCTACAGTGCTTTTGGGCATCCGCCCAAGAGGGGGCTTGATAGTAATAGCTCTGGTAGGGGTGTGAGATGTGTGTCTTGATCGAGTCAGTCTAAACAGTAGAGTAATGTTGTGACTAGTACTGGTGGTTTGACTGGTGGTTCTGGATGGCCGTTTTGTGCCCATTGTGATTGTAGGCACCTGTAAGTTGACAGATGAATGTTATAAGTGTGGTTTGAAAGAATATTTTCTAAGGGATTTCCCAAAAAGAGTAAAGGTTTCATAGACTCAAAGTTTGGAACCTGCTTCTGTGCCTGCTAGAGGTCGAGGTTGTGATAGAGGTAATGGGAGACCGGTTGGGCAGCGGATTGTTGCTCACACTATTGCCTCATAGGTTGAATCTGGTGGTCCCACTTAGGTTTATGCTATAAGGGAACCTGAGGAGCAAGATTTGATTAATGTTATTGTAGGTACTTTCACTTTGCGATCTATCCCATTATTCGCCTTAGTTGATTCTGGTTCTACACATTTATATATTCTGAGTGAATTAACTTGTAAGTTAGAGATTCCTGTAGAGACTATTGCTTTGGGAATGACTATAATTAGTTCCTTTGGAGATAGTTTTGTTGTGAATAGAGTTTACTGTAGATGTCCCCTTACAAGCATGTTTTCCCTATTGATCTTATAGAATTGTCTTTTTACGGGTTTGATGTTATTTTTGTTAGAGTAAGCCCAAAAACCAATCATAAGATGATTGTAATAACATACTTATTTTACCTCGTTTAGTAATATAAGGCTTAACCATTATTATTTTAGTTTATTTTGTTTGTATATAAATAAAATGTTTTATAATAATGCCCTGAGAAAAATATGATTATTCTTAAAAGGTCCTTGGTCGAGTATTATTGTGGGCTTGGACAACAATAATGCATTAAGACTAACGTGTAGTTGATTGATGACAAAGTGTTGCCATTGACATGAAATGTCAAAATTAATACCTGAGTATGTGTGTTAGAGAACAATATATTGGACTTACCCGCTATGAGTATGTTTATTGGATTATTATGTAGTAGTCACAACATTACTCATAGTGATTACTATGTATACAATCCCCAAATTTGGGATCATCATTAACCCAACATCGTGAGTCTTATATTCTGATACAATCAAACGTCCACCATAACTGGTTATTCTATAAAGGCTGATATTGGATATACCACAATCTATGTAGTGAGATATGGTTGATAAATATAGAATTTGTCCCTCCTACATAATAGGAGTAATATCCTACACCACTTGATTGAGTGAGACTTAGAAATCCATGGCTATGATAGAATAACTTCATATGAGATATCATACTTATGTGTTTTTCATAGTCTACTCAGGATATCATAAAACATTAGATGGGTATGCAAGTATGACTATTCCATGACTTGCGTCCATTCTAGATATAAAGGATAATAGGATTTAATATATGATAGGTTAATTACAAAGAGCTTATGTCGAATCATGACTTCTTGTAACTTAGGTAGCAATGATGCATTACTAGATGCCACTTATTGCTTGTAATATTAGAATCGTTCTAGTATTACTGCTAACATTACAAGAAGTTACAAGGTCACACCCTATGGTTGAAACGAACTGAATCAAAACATTGTTGGTATTGAGTTTAGCTGTAGCATGAGTTTAATTGATTATAGAATTAATTCAATTGGGAATTAAATATCAAAAGAATTAGATGTACAAGTATGTTGTATACATAATGAAAAATATGGTTAAATTAATATATGAATTTGATTCGTATAAAATTTGACTAAAAATATTTATCGAAATCCTTGCTATAATTATTGTAATTATAATTTAGGATCAAATATTATTATAATTACTGTAATTGTAATTTTTTTGGTCAAACATTATTATAATTATGGTAATTATGATTATTATATTCGGTTAATTATTTTGATTTGATTCATATAAAAAAATATCAATTATTCCTGAATTAGGAAATATAGGGTATTTAGAGGTAGCCTAAACCCCTTCTCAAAATTCCGAGTGTAGGTATTCTTTTACCTATACTAAATATGTGATAAATATGTTTGTGAAATGTGATAAAGAAAAAATTATGATGTGATGAAATATGAACATGTTGTGATGAATGTTATAACGATAAATATGAGGGTATGTTATTCATGCCATGTGACAAAGTGTATAATGTGCTAATGATATGATTATGCGGTGAATATGTTTGGATAATTAATAAGTAATTCTTGTTGACATTATGGACATTTTGGCATTGTGACTTAATGAAACTGTTGGATATTGTTGGCATGCCATAGGATTATGAGTACTCACTTACTTGTGTTGTGATATATGGGGCGTTGAGGCCCAAGGACAATTTCGAAGAGATAAGGGAATGTGAGCCAAGCTCCATTCATTGAGATATGTATGTATGGTGTGTTGGAAAGCGTTAGCTATATGCTTCGCTTATGGGATATGTTTGACTCTACGATTCTATGTATGGTGTGTTGGAGATCCATGTATTCGATGAGTGGTGATAGAGTCCACTCTATGTTTCATAAACTCAAGAGCCAAATTTTCATCGTTGTGACTATATGTGATTATATGTGATTATATGTGGTTAATTCATGTCGGAATACAATACGCCTAAACATTCGTATAAATATTATGTAAAAGTATGCATGGAATATGACCAATTATGTTAATTATGGTACTTAGTTACAACATTTGGGAATATGTTGTGTGCTTTTTGGTTGATGCATGATGATTTGTTTGCGTATTGGTTATTCTCAGCATTCATTGAGCTTGTTAAGGTTACCCACTCCATTGTATCCTTTGTAGAATAGTTGCGTTCCCAGTGTGAGTGGTACGGCCATCGAGGGATTGATCCAAGCCATTCTTTATTCATTATAGTAGGTGTTTTGCTTATTCTAGCTCTAGGGAATAAGAAGGCAATGTGGTAGACATTTGTATCAATTTTGTTAAGACATACTTGGGATTGTTTGCATATTGTGTATATTTGGAAGCTTGGGAACTTGGACATGGTGTTTGATTTATTGTTTAGACATTTTGATGCTTATATGACTAGGTGAATGAAGCATGATGTTTAGGGACTAAGTTTGAATGGTTTAAATGCTCTTATATGCTGAATTTTTGTAACCTGTAGTAGAGGTATTGTTATTAATGTAACGCCCTAAAATTTTAATTTTGGGTATTGTGAATGTGTGTCACAAAATATCTGTCTGCTTTAGTGGTTATATGTTTTGGGTGTGTTTGGGAGGTCCCATGTTCAAGCTAGGACTTGGGCAAATTTTGGTATTTTTATGAATAAGCCCTATCTTTGGTCAGTAGGCTTTTAAGTAAAAGTTGGCAAATAAGTAACAAAATGGGTCTGCTGGCCTGGTGGATAAGTGGAGTGTTGGTGTGAATGATGTCTTGTGTTTGAATTTTGGTGTGAGCATTATTTTTGCTCGTGCGTCCAGGAGAGTTTGAGATGGACTAAAAGTCTGAGTAGTGGATTTAGTGGAGAGTTTGATGGAGAGAAATAAGGGATTGGGGTGGTTATCAAATATTTTGTTCATCTTTTCTTTTCTTTTTTTTCTTTCCCCAAAATCCCTTCACCCTCTTGTCGTTTTTCTCTTCATTGCTACCAAATTTCTACTCTCTTTCACCCTTCATCTTTTTTATTTTTCTTTTCCCACTCTGCCTTGTGTCGCTCCATGTTTGTTTACGATTGTTCGGTAAATTTTAGATAAGTGATTTGTCTCCATTTGTTAACTTTCTTTTGAAGTGTTTTGTTTCTCCCAATTAAGGGAGGATTCAAGGGCTCGTAATCACCAATCGGAGTCTTAGTTTGTGTGGGAATTACTGTTCATCAGTTGACGGTAAGGTTTAGTCGCTTATTGGTTAAAACCTCGATACGAGTTCGATTTGGGATCACGCTATATGAGATTAAATTAGTGGTATTTATTCAATTATAGGCTTTGAAGTGCTCAGGAACTGTTTTAGCATCAAAGAAAACCACGTGGGTACCCGAAACGCAGAAAATGGGATTCAACGAAAAGCTGAAATTACTTACTGTTTGGACAGCAGTAGTAGGCTAATTTTGAAAAATCACCATAAATTTTGAAAATTGAATTATAGGATGAACACAATATGAAATTAAAACTTATTGAGTCTAGTTTCTCATAGAAGAAACGGTGTAAGTAATGAAATTATAAATCGTGAGATATAATAATTTTTGTGAGACAATGTCTGAATGAATTCAGGTTCCCCTATTCTGAATTTAGAAAATCATTAAAAATTGGAGAAAAATAATTAGGGGTTAAAATTTACATGTTTAAATTATTAATGCGTCTATTTTCAATACAAAAAATGGTAATATTGTCAAAATTTTATACTTAGAGATAATTAATTTTTAGCAAAGAAAGGTCGAAGCTATCAGACAGCAGAACTGGGGTAAGATTGAAGATTTTACTATACTTATTGGTTATAAAAAAATTTTAAAAATTTTATGGTAGAAAGGTATTTGAGCTTAGTTTAAAAGACATCAAGCAGACCTTAATTTGGAATTCTATAACTCAAGATATAAATAATTTAGTAACAGTGAATCAAGTAGATAGCTTTGAAGGAACATATTTATCTAGCACGAGTTACAATAAAAATGGACCACGCAGCCAAGGCCAATTTGGGTCGAGTGGGACACAAGGGCGTGTGGTCCCACACGAGCAAACCACGTGGTCGTGTGAGCCCATTTTCACTGAATTTATTGCTAAGGTTACACAGGTTGCCCAAGTCGAATGTGAACCTACTGTAGGGTTGGTAAGCATCACTTAGACCCGTAATTGTACGAATTGACTGTTTGATTTATATATGTGTTGAGTATGATGATAGTATGCTTGTATACTAAACTAGTTATATGTACTGATGTCCTGAGATAGCATGTCATGACTTGTATGTTGCATTGCATAGGGTTGGGTTAATTATATTTGGAGAAAGTGTACTGAAAGGCTCTTAAGCTTAACATATTGGCAACTCAGCTATAAATTACTATTTTATGCCGCATTCGGTACTACCTAGAGTGTAGGGATGGTAGGTTGATTTGATCCCCACATGTAGTGTAGGGTTAGACGGAGATGGTGTGTAGAGGCTGGTTGGGTAGGACTTTGTTACTGAATACTGCATGACTGCTACTAATACTGTGATGGGCTAAGGCCCTACTGCATATTTGATATTGTACTGAGATAGGCTAAGGCCCAAACTATTACTGATATTGAAATAGTGCTTAGGCCCAGGATAGCTTTAACTGTGCACTGTGATTTGCTATTGTTTGTTTTCTTTGGGATTACACACTGAGTTTTCGTAAACTCACCCCTTTTGTTTAAATGTGCACAGGTAATCCCCAAATTTAGACGGGTCTGTGTAAAGGAGGACTCAGCAGTGACCACAGTTTTCGACTTTCATGGTTTTTAACCCATATTTACGATAGTTGATTTTATTTCTATTCTATTTTTACTGGCTAAGTTTTTGGGTTGTAATTGGACTTTCTGACTTTGGTTTTGGGTTTTAATTATCTTTACCTTATGGATTACAACTGCTAGTAGTAGGAAACCTCGGTTTTAAAAAGAAACAAATGTTTTTCCTAAATGCATGATTGTTTAATCTGTTTTAAAAGCTTCCGAAAATGAATAACGTTTTGAAACTATCGATTAAATGAGCAACACAATTTTGTAACTAATAAGATATTAAGATATGGAATTTAATGGAAATGGTTTTAATGGGACAACACAGTTTTCAAACACCTTATCAAGTGTCATCACTAGATCCTGCCATAACATCTGGGCCGGGTTTGTGGTGTTACAATTAAGGCTTTTGAAATGATACCTCTATATTTTCAAAAGTGCAGGGAGTCAAAATACCAATTTCGTATCGATACCTTGGCCTGAGTATCGATACTCGGGGTGTAATTATCGATACCTTTCAAAAGGTATCGATGTTTTCCGACGTTTTTAAATTTGACGAGAAACAGAACAATAGATTGGTATCGATTTTCCAGGTGGTATCTATACCACTTAAAGGAAATATCGATACCATAGAGGCAATATCGATACCTACTTAAAATTTTTGAGAAAATTTGATAAGTGCTCCTAATGCAAGATTAATAACTATGTTATGCTATTTTATGAATTCTTGGCATGGTTTGTTAAGAAAAAGCAAACGTTTGTTTATAATTAATGATAATGCTATGTTATTATTGATCAAAAACACAGATGCATGAGAAATAACATGTCGTTCAGGTGAACTAGTAGTTAGACTGTGGTGTGGCATCTCGATATTTAGCTTGCCGTCTAAGCTGGGTATGGGGTGTTACATCGAATCCATAGGAAGTGAGATTAGACTAATTCCTAAAAGATAAATGAGAAAATAAAATTGAGGGAGGGTTTAATAGATTAATTTGTAATAAAAACTAATAACAAATAATGCAGTCAAAACAGTAAGATTTAGGAAAATTCAATGTTTCATAAATATCCAGCCAAGGGAAATCGCAATTGTAATAACCCATCTTGCCCGGGCCCAGAATTGATTAAACCCAAAAAAATAATAATAACAAAACAGTCCCAGTCCATTACAACTAAATTAGCCCAAAAATACAAACGGCCCAAATGGCCCAATGACAGAAACCCTAGCCCAGCAGAATGGAAAACAAACAGCAACCCTAGGCCTAAGCGCCGTATGCCCAGGCTCCAGTGCCGCGCTACCGCTCTGCCTGCGCATGCCACCACCACCGCTCGCCTATCGTCGGCCCTCCACGCGTGTCAGACCACCTGCAAAAGAGAGCCATAAGCAACAACAGAAACAAAAAACAACAAACAAATAGCAAAACGACAAAAAAATAATGATTAGAGATTTTGTAATCAGGCCATAAAAGCCCTAATCTCTGAGTTATTTTTTTTACGCACGTTAGAAATCAAAAAAAGAAAAAAAGAAAACAAAGGTTGAGGCTTCATTTCTTTTTTCTTTGAATCTATTTATTTATTTATTTATTCATTTATTTTCTACAAATTTGTTCTAAAATAAAACTATTAAAAAAAAAAGAAAAAATGGTTAGAAAGAGACCTGTATCGCTCTGTGGCTCCGTCAACGGAGGTTCCCTCACCGTCGTCGGAATCGTGTCTAAAAGGGGGTGCATGGCTCTTCGTTCCCTCCAATCGAAGCCTAACTTGCGTACACCGCGAAACAAGGGTCAAGAACCCCTTTTCTTTCACCGTCAGCCATTGGCCACTACAGCGGCGCGTCAAGAGGTCGGAGAACCCTAATAGGCGGAGGAGGGTAAATTTTTTGAGAGAGTTTGAGATGCTCTATATTTTTTTTGTTTAAAATAAACGATGAAGTGTTTTTTTGTGATTTTTTTATATTTATATTGGATAAACACGATGACATTTTGATCCCTTGCATCAGTGGCCAAAACGACGCTGTTTCATCTTAGACCCGAAATAGACCCGACCCATTAGCCAGGATCCGTACGTTTTGGCTTAGAGGGACTATTTGCACATTCAGCCCCTCTTCCTTTCCAGTGTTGCGCAATCGGGTCCTCTTTGTTTCTTTCATTTTGGCTCGATGATTTTTATTCGGGTTTCATTTTAATTCACATTGAAACGCCGCGTTTTGAGGATGGGGAATATTCTCGATTAGTCCCTCGTTCCTGGCGAGCATTCTATTTCAGCCCCGAGCTCCCCTTTTTTATTTTATTTGCAATTTTAAACCGCCAAATTTCACTTCAATTTTAGTTTAATCCTTAGCCGTTCAACTTCTTTTTTTTTGTTTTTTTTTTAAAAGAAAAAGGGTTAATTAATTGTCTCTTTTAATATTTTATTTATTCACTCATTTACTTATTTACAATTCACAATCTAATTTATATTTTTTATTTTATCTTATTTTTTTGTTTTTTTCATTGGTTTGGGTATTTTATGTTTGCCATTAATAATGCTATTTATTCTATTATTTATTTATTTACTTTTTATGAAATATTTCAAAAAAACAAATTTATTATTATTGTTGTTATTGTAATATTGTTATTGGCATAATTGTTCTTGTTAATGCATGTTAATATTGAAATTTATTAGAATCAATGATATGTGTATTC
>CM025250.1:8046897-8079162 GCA_013677275.1 Gossypium schwendimanii
TTTTTTACTTTAAGTTTCAACTTTAATTTTCGTAATCAATATTAAGAATTTTCTATTACTTTTTACACTAACATAAAAAAAATATTTCATTTCTTTAACGTGTTTATTGTTGTATATGACATTAATTTACTTAAAAAATGAATATTTGATTGCTTTCAAAAATAGAGGTACCAAATAATTTAATATGAAACGAATTGTTGACATTCTATGTAGTAAATATATTTACTATCTATTATTATGATAATTAATCAACTTAGGTATAAATTGTGTTATTAGAAAATTACAGTTCAAAATATAGTATTAGGGATCAATGATGCAAATACGAAAATGTGTATTAAGAAGTTGTTTAGAATTTTAATAAATTGGAATTTGTAATTAATGTAACCATACATTATTATTATGAATGGAAAAAAGTCATATTTAAAACTTGATTTTAAAAATGGGATTGTAACACCACATACCCAACCCGATCACTAGGTCCGAGATACAAAATGTCATATTCGTTATCGGAGCAGCTACAATCGATTTTATAAAATTTTTATCATTAATCATTTAGTTCCAAGTATTACAAGCTTAAAACACGATATAAAATCATTTTCAGGTTATATATGAACTTACGAAAGTTCAATACCATCTTAAGATTGAACTAAGACTAAACTGAAAAGTTTTCAAAATATTTCAGGTGGGTGTTATGACTTTGAAAAGAGTAGTCAAACTTCTCAACCCGAGGACCAAATTGTAAAGTTTATAAAATAAAATAGAGTCGACGTCTAGACCTTAAGCAAGGGATGTCGCGACGAGATGGTCTGATGTCGCGACATGCAAGGTGTAAAGTTGCGACATTGCAACCAATCCACTAGGTCCCTGTTTCCCAATGATTTCCACCTAACATGCTTAATATCAATTGGCCTCATGGCCCCAATTTAACCATTCAAATCTTACAAAACATACTCAAAACATAAGTAACAACTTTAAACATTATCCATGTGTATGTCCAAAACCAATTTTCATATTAACACAATTTATATACAATCATCATAACCTTATACACTTTGAGACCAACTATACCTAGGTATACGCCATTGATCAAAAGAAAGGAGCTTTACAAACTTAGGCTGGGTCGATCGATGATGTTTGAATGCTGACTTCTCTTTTTTGGGGCTTCAAGAATACATGTATCTGCACACGGAACAAACAAACTACATGTTGAGCAATAAGACTCAATAGTACATTTATGATTCAAGATATATAACATAAGCATTAGTAATAGGTTTCAAGACAAATACATGCATATATGTATTTAATATCCAACCAAATCATGTTCTAAAGTGTCAAACATTTCCATCATCATTCAATACATGTAAGCATACTTATAGCAATACCAAAACAACTTATTCAACATTGAAACATATAAGGCCAACTCCTACTTGCTTATCAATTACTAATCCCTTACTGCATATCAATTCAAAATCATTCAAGAGTCAAGCACACATTTATGCATCTTTATCAACATGCCATACAATGATATGTTCAATTAGCATCATTTATTTGTTTATCTACTGATCAATCCTTTTTCCTAGAGTAGTTTGACTCTTTCCCATTCATCTTGGCCCTAGGGTTCATTTTCAATTGATTTTCATAAGCATTAATATGTTTTCCTCTATCTTAGCATATATACATATTTGGATCACAATATCATTTATAACCATATTCACATCATTTACCTAACTAACAATTTGTAACCCCTATTAACTTGACTTGGGCAGATACATAGATCGTCCAACCAACACACCAAACTAGCACGAAAGTGCAACATTAGATAAATGAAGTAGGGCTATTTGGCACATAAAGTGCATACTAACACACGAAGCACATTATTAGCACACGTAGTGCATATTGACACACGAGGTGTATCGTGGTGCACAAAGTGCATACTCGTATACGACGTGCATCCTGGCACCAAGGGGCATCCTGACCCATAAGTGCATAACCCGTACTCAAACCAATCCTATGGCATGTCAACTATATCCGATTTAGCCACACTAGTTAATAGGGTATAAATGTTCAATTTCATTTACAATTTGGTACATATATCATTTCTCAATCATATTCACTATCACAATCCATTATATAATCATATCAAATATATTCCATATAATTCAATACATTTCCACCCAATTTCACAACACATACATATTTCAAAGCAATTCATGCTATTTTACATTTGATTAATTTATATCCTCTATCCTGGCAATTCATATTCAAGTTCAATTCCAAGATTCATAATATCACTATATACTCACTTTAACACCCCAAATACAGTTAATATGCAAATGCATCAATTAAAATGATCCCAAATTATAAATGTATAAACAAGAGTTTTTAGGTTACTTGTCAATCACTTTCGCTTTTCCTTTCCCTCTCAAAATGTCTGTGTCGACATTAGCTATGGATAATCATAAAGCATAACACACTATAAATTTCCAACCAATTCATAACGAATTATTAGTTTATGCATATTTTTCAATTTATTCAATTTAGTCCCTAAAACCTGGACAAGCATAACTTTCAACCTAGAGCTTTGGATTAAAATTCAGTTTCACATTTATTCATTACAGACATTATACTTTTTATAAATACCACAATTTCATAACAAGTTTTCATTTTATTTAATTTGGTCTCTAATGCAAACAAGCTTGCAATCGAGCTTGTTAAGCTTTACAATTTAATTCTTTCCATAATCTAAGCTTAATTTCTATCAAATTCACACCTAGTTCATGCAATTCTCAAAAATGGTAACGATCCAAAATTTCACCAGTTGATCAAATTGATCCATTGGTTAGCTTATTCAAGCTCCCATGCTAAAAAAAAAAAACTATAAAAATCAAAGAAAAATGGCTAGGAACTTACTTGAAATTTTGGCCGAAAGTTCAAGCTAGGTTTTTAAGCTTTCTCTTCAAACATGGTGGACAGTTGCTCTTGGGAAGAATATGATGACTTTGTCATCTTATTCCTACATATTTAACTTATATACTATAATATTTAATTAATTAGACCTTAATTTTAATTAACTTAAGCTAATTACAATTAATATCAATCCTACTATCATCAATTTAAAATAGGTTTATTAGACATTTTAGTCCTTGTATAATTGCTATTTAAGTCCCCAAGCTTGATCTTAATTAAAAATCTATAGTGATCAAACTTTTACAATCTAGTTACTAGGCTATAATTAACCACATTTGTTACTAAATTGCTTATCCCAATTTCAGTTCATCAACATACTAACTCTATAAATACCTCCATTTAATATTTACGGGCTTGGTTATAGAAACAAGGTCCCAAAACTATAATTTTTGATACCACTAGAAATTAGGTTGTTACAATTCTCCCTCTTAAGAAATTTCATACTTGAAATTTACCTAGAAAGAGGTGAGGGTACTAAGATCTCATTGTTTCTTCTAGTTCTTAGGTCGCTTCTTCCACGCTATGACTACGCCATAGGGCTTTTAGCAATGGCAAGCATTTATTTCTAAGTTCTTTCACTTCTTGAGTGACAATCTCTATTTGTTCTTTATCATACGATAGATCAGACTGAACTTCAATTGATTCCACCAGAATAACATGATATTGATTAGATCGATATCGTTGGAGCATGGATACATGGAATACATCATGAATCTTTTGTAATTCTAATGATAAGGCTAGACGATATGCAACTAGTCCAACTCTTTCATAATCTCATAAGGCTCGATATACCTAAGACTCAACTTTCCCTTGCGACCAAAGTATAGGATCTTTTTCCACTTGGATTGTAATAGCTCACCGAGTGGAGACCCTATATTCAATTATTGTTTGGCGTATAAGTTAGTTAAGTCAAGGGTAAAATTGAGTATGAAAAGTATTCATTTTGGCAAAGTAGTATACTGTGTGGGATTCACCATCAGGCAAACTCCAAATTTGGCAAACTCTAGGGTTTGGCAGACTCTTCTATTAAGTATCTTCCCACCCCAGATGTTTTTGGGTGAACTCGTTAAGTTTGCAATTTGATTAGACTTGTTTTTATATTTATTGTTTGATAAATTAGTTATTTATGTTGGGATTTAGTTAAAATCTAGGGTGTTAAGTACGTTTAATCACGGGAATCAAGGGTGTTAGTAAATTATCTGATCTTTCCACTAAACCTTGTTTGCATTACATGAGTGTATAAGGATAACATTAGTGATCAAGGATTATGTTTACATCTTCTTCTTTCCAAAATTTCTCTATAAGTTTCTAAAAATCCATAAAGTAGAGAGCTTCATCGAGGAGAATTTGTGGATTTTAGCTAACCCCTACATCATAGCCTATTTTTAGTGAAATCAGAATAGTGATTTTAGGATCACAAATTTGACATGAAAATATTTATTTTATTATTCTTTTAATATCTACGAAACATTAGTAAGGTTGTATAAAAAATTCGTTACGAAATTTTGATGTTTGCATGCTTAATTAAGTAAAAAGGACTAAATCATAAAGGGTGCAAAATTAGTATTATATAAGTTAAAGGAAATAAATGGCTATGCTATTAAATGGTGAAGGGATTTATGTTGTAATAAGACCATTGCTATTTTGAGTGGAATTTTATAGACATCATTTAAATGATTTTAAAGGTTAATGTATAAGGTTATATAGGTAATTTAGTTAATAAGTTAAGTAAAATAATCAAAACAAAGTTATCATCTTTGTTTGTTCATCACTACCACTGAAATAGACTTAAGAAAATCCATTAAAGAAGCTTGAAGGTTCGACCAAGCTCTACCTTGTGCATATTAAGTTAAGCCTCGTACAGATCTAGATAAAGAGAAAGATAAAGTATCAGACTAGTTGATCCTATTTCATCATTTTTGTGATCGAGGTAAGTTCGTATGTTTAAATAGCATTTTAATGTACTTAATTTAAATGCTATTATCTTATTTATCATATTATGCTTCGATAAAAAATTCGACAACTTTACCACAACTATTGAGCCCCGTTTGAACCTTAGGAATATGTAGGATACAAATGACATGTCATTAAGGTTACCATGTTTCGGGTGTTGGTCTTGAACGTCCTACTGATGGTTGAGTTCTGGCATTTACTGCAGATACTCGTCAGCTTGTGTGAGCGGTATTGTGTAGCTACGTTTTGAACGTCAGCTTGTGTAAGTAGGCCTATTTATGGTTCGTAGGAGCATTTATCTAAAGGAAAAGGAAAGGAATGATTTTGACCATCTGTTCGCACACTTTGTGTGAGCTTCCCGTGTTTCGATATTATTCTAAGTGGTTCAATGGGCATGTAAAGGATGATTACACTATGAAATCATGGAAATGTATGAATTAATGATGAAGAAAGTATGTATAGCCATGTTATGAAAAGTATGAATTCACATGTATTATGATTATGAGATTTACCTTACCATGTGATGAATTTGGCTAAGTTATGTGATTAAACACTAACTTGGGTTGTTGGTGATGCTTAGGCTTGTGCCAAGCTTGTGTTGGATTGATTCATGTTTATTTCTATGATTATGCATTGAAATGGTAAGTTTTGTTCATGATTTACGAACTTACTAAGCATTATATGCTTACTTCATTTTTCTTTTCTATGTTTTATAAATTATCAGAAGCTCGATCGATTTGGAAGCTCGTTAGAGACCTATCACACTATCCAACGACAATTTTGGTAGATTTTGATGTTTTAAGTCATGGTTATAATGGAATGTATAGGTGAATTGTGCTTGATGATATTGTCATTATGTTCGACTTGTAAATGTGGTATCATGGTTGATGAACTTTTAGCATTTTAATGCTTTGATGGTTGGTGATGAAATGGTCAAGTGAAGTTATGTTCTGGATGACCAATTTGGTATGTTTGAGTGTGATTTTGGCATGTGGTCATTGTGGTAAGTTTGGTATAGAATTAGGTTATAAATGTATGGTTGATGAATGGCTAAATTATGCATATGTTTATGTATATTTGATTGTTGAGATTAGGGTGCCTTTTGGAATATTGGTTGTATGCATTGATGTCATATTGAATTAGCTTTATTATGGATGTTTTAGGCATGTTTTGAAGCTTGATTGGTTGTGCAAATGGCTTGTAAGTGTAAGCTCGATTTGGGTAAAAGAAATGACTTGAATTTGGCTTATTTTTGGTCCATAGGACCTAAGACACGGGCTTGTGTCTAAGCCGTGTGTGATACACGATCATTTGTCCCCTGTAGGTTCCAAAGGGTTGCATGTTAGGTAGTTACACGGCCAAGCACACGGCCTGGCACACGGGCGTGTGAGGCCATTTCAAGAGTTACACGGTCGTTTATAGTCTTGCATGCATAGACCTTAGAACTATTGGTGAGGAAAGAAACTTCTTGATTCTGGGTTTTGATTATGATTCTTGCATGCATGTTAAGTGTTGACATTTTAATGATTTGATAGGGATATTTATCTTGTTTTTAGCTTAAGAAGCTAACGAAGGTCCTAACGATAAGGGCAAAGGACCTGCTATGTAAATCACTATAGTAGAGTTTTTGGCGAGATCCTTCTTACTTCCATGTATTGTAATTTCCATTGTTGTATAAATTGTGAAAGGTAATTAATCTCTCTCTATATCGCGTGAGTGATAACTGTTTAGGTGGTGGTAACCCAGTGTCATTAGTATAACTGTGGTCTGTTTCTGTTATGAAGTAAATACCATCCTTCTTGCTTAAGCCAGTGACATTTGTCTATGATATGTGCTGATGAAGAAGAAGATATGTTTGTGATGCCTCTGGAAAGGTAGTGATAATGCAAATTGGCTTGGCAGATCATGAGAAAACATGTTTATCTGAACAAAAATGACCTAAAGAGTTAAGGGGGAATATGTATACGAATATGGCTATTTGATATACTTCTAATTTTATATTTTGGGGACAAGGCTGGATAAGGATAGGTTGTGTGTGTCGTGTTTAGTTGGGGGATAGTAATCACCCATGTGATATGTAAGTTGGCGTGTTGGATCTGTTGTAGTTTGTAAATGCCATTAGGTGTATGATGATCATACTATATAGACCTTTCTGAAAGGTTTGGTAATAATTTAAGTACGAATGTGTATGACTTGTATGTGCTCTCTTTTTATCTAATAACTTAATAAGTTCGTATGAACTTACTCAGTTATCTTTCCTTCTCAGGCATGTTGATTGAAGGAATAAATTCTATTGAAGGGACTACGCCAGAGAACTGATGATTGTGAGCCGTTTGATTTATTTTATATCATGCATGAACTTTTAGGGGTGGCATGCAATTATAATTTGAAATTAACTTGTATAATGATTTACTGCTTTTGTTAAGATAATGTTTTCTAAGAATATTTATAAACCTTTTATGCTTATATTTAATCTAATACATATATCTTGTTCTATGAGATCGCCTCTGTGATCATATACGCCAAATGTTTTTAACCGTTGTCTTAACTAACAATGATGTACGTTGAGTAAGGTCTGTTACAAGTTTTGGTATCAGAACTAGGTTAAGCCAATTCTTGGAAAAACCAAAGGTTGTGTCAAGCCCCACCATGCATGATATATCTTTGGCTTAGTCCCTGTAATTTGAACTAATCTTAACTTTATTGTAATGTTCATAAAAATGTCTAAAGGATTGAGAGAAGTTACTAGGAGGAGATACAAAGCCATGTGCCTTTTATTCAGGACCAAACTCCTGCAGCTAGTTTGGAAGCAGTTGGTAATGCTTTTTGAAATGTCTTCTTCACTATGTTGACCTAGATGTTCGACCAGTTTATGGGGGCAGCAAAAGCACCCTAACCACAACAACCACAACTGGAGGTGGTATGACTAGTACCTCCTGCACTTCTTAGAGCAATTAAAACTCAACCTAAAGGTGACCTTGTGAAGGAGGTAAGAAAAAGAGGTGTTAACTAATTTTTGGAAGATAAAGGTGATGAACCTACAGTATTGGAGCAGTGGCAATCACAAGTTTGTTGAGTAATTAATGAGTTGAAGTGCACACTAGAAAATAGTCTTCTATGTGTAGTTTCTTTGCTAGAAGGAAATAATATCAATGGTGGGAGACTTTGATTAGTGTAACCCCGAGGAGTTGATAGGCTGGGATTACTTTTTGGAAAAAATTTAGAGAAAAACATGTGAATGAAATCTATGTAGAACAAATGAAGAAGGAATTTATGTATCTTAAGCACGTAAAAATGTCCATGATGGAGTATAAACGTGAGATGTGTGAAAATTTTTAATAGGGCTGAAGAGATAAGATTCGCACAGTAGTGGCGACCTCAGAGTGTCAAAGCTTAGTAGCCATGACAGCTAAGGCTCATAAAATGGAAACGATTGTTCGAGATATGAGAATAAGCTTTGAAAGAGAAAGAATGAAGCGTGGAATGTCTAATCCTCCACCTCCATCAAATTTCAAGAAGCTAAGAGATAAGAAATTTTCTTCATCAAAAAGGGATTCAGAACCTATGAGTTTCTGGTGTGATGGAAATAGTAGACAAACTACTTCGATGGCAAGTTCTGGTTTATCTAGAATAAAGATAAATTCTAATTGTGAGCACTATGGAAGAAACCAAGGAGGGGAATACTGGAGGCATTGTGGAGCTTACTTTGGATGCGGATATTTGGACCATCAGATTAGAGATTGTCTTTTCAAGGTTGAGGTGAGTACATAACAATCTGTTCGTGGGCCCAAAACATTTTAATAGGAAACAAGATATGGTGTAGCAGCAAAGTTTGGATCGGTTCAGGGGACTCTAAGGAAAAGCTACACCAAGCCTAGCTTTGGAGTATCCACCAAAGCATATGTAATGAAGGCTAAAGAAGATGATAATTTTCCAAAAGTCATAATGGGTAAATTTTATTTCCTTGAAAACAATATTTATGCATTAATAGATTTGGGGTCAACCCATTCTTATATTTGCACTAAATTCATAGAGGGATTGAGTCTTGATGTTGTCTATTTTGAGACCAATGTGTTAGTAACTAATCCTCTAGGAAAAATATTATGGTTAATAAGATGATTAAGAACTAATTGTTGGTTTTTGGCGAGTACACTTTCTTGGCGAACTTGTTATTGTAAAATTTCCATGAGTTTGATGCTATTCTAGGGTTAGACTGGTTAATCAGACACAATGCTATAATGGATTGCCATGCTAAGGGTCTGCGTTGGTAAATTGTAGAGGGCAAAGAAGTAATGATGTCTAGCATTTAGACCAGTTTGGCGAGTAGGATAATTTCTGCAATATCCACCAGAAAATTGTTGGTTAAGGGTGCAGATGCTTACTTAGCATACATTATAGATTCGTCTAAATTGAGAAAGGATATTATCCAAGTTCCAATTGTAAGAAAATTTTCAAATATGTTTCTAGTAGAGCTTCTAGGAATGCCACCAAATAGAGAGGTATAGTATTCAAATGAATTAAAGCCTAGGGCAGCGCCGATCTCCTGTACTCCTTATAGAATGGCATCGCTAGAATTGAAAGAGTTTAAGACACAGTTGTAAGATTTGTTAGAAAAGGGATTTATATGCCCAAGTGTTTCACCATAGGATGCGCCAATTCTGTTTGTAAAGAAGAAAAATGAGACATTTCTCTTGTGTATTGATTATCGCCAATTGAATAAGGTAACTATGAAGAATAAATATCTGCTACCTTGAACTAAAGATTTGTTTGATTAGTTGAGTGGAGCTACAATTCTTTTTGAAGATTGATTTGTGTTTTGGCTACTATTAAGTGAAGATAAGAGGTATGATGTTCTGAAGACTGCATTTTGCCCATGGTATGACTATTATGAATTCTAGGTGATGCCTTTTGGCTTAATGAATGTGAATCTAGTCTTCAAGGATTTGATGAACATAGTGTTTCAACATTTTTTGGATCAGTTTGTGGTAGCCTTCATTAATGAAATTCTAGTATACTCGAGAAATGTGGTTGATCATGAGGATAACTGAAGGTATAGAGCCCTTAGTGCAAGCTAAGATTGGTGCTTTTCATCAAGCTGCTAGTGCCAATATTGCACCTATGAATTGTAGATTGCCTATGGAGAGTTCGAGGAGCTGATCCTACAAACGTTGAGTATTGGCTTGTGGTTATTGAGAAAATCCTTAAGCAGATGGTCTATTTTAACCAAGAGAAATTAGGATGCACTGTGTCATTTCTCATCGACAAAGCTGATCACTGTTGAAATACCGTGAAGCAAGGAACTGCTATGAACCGGTTGTCATGGGATTTTTTCTTGGGAACTTTCAAGAAAAAGTTCATGGGAGAATAATATTTGGAAGCTCACAAGTGCAAGTTTATCAATCTGGTACTAGGCGAGCTATTAGTGGCTAAGTATGAGACAAAATTTGTGTGTTTGAGTCAGTACACATCAAATATTGTCTCGCAAGGGAAGGATCATTGTCAAAGGTTTCATTTTGGTTTGCATCGTGATATCCTACTATACCTTGTAACTCATTATACTTTGAAATTTGACGAGTTGGTTGACAAAGACGAAGATGTTGAGGAGATTAAGGATCCATGAACTGAAACTAGAGCTGGGAAGCAAGTATTTGGGCGAGTGTCTAAGAGGGATTACGACTCGTGAAATTTTGGTAGGAATGTTAAGCGAAGCTTTAGGTCAGATCGCCTGTGATAGAGGAGCCATAACCAGGATAGAAAGAAGAGTTCACACATGTCTACGAGCTTGCCTTATTGCGAACACTATGAGTGAAGACATCCTAAGGAATCTCGAAAGATGACTAGAGGCCTTATATGAGTTTATACCATATGGGAACCTCATGAGCAAGGTGCCATTGATGTCATTATAGGTATCTTCACTGTGCGAACTATTCCCTTTTTTTTCCTTAATAGACTCTTATTCTACATTGTAATGCCCCACCTGACTCGAGTCATCAGGTTTGAATCTCAGGTGGTACAAAACAAAACTTAATCATGTAACAAAAATATTTTAAAATTTTTTACTTCTTTAAAACATGTTCTATGGCATTTCAATTGAAAAACTTCTTATGTTAAAACAAGGGAAGTATCTTACAATAGTTTGTTATAGAAATCTTGATACGAATCCTTACAAAATAGAAGTTTATCAAAAATAGACTTGAAAGGGCGTATTCCTAGACTATGCCATAATTCCAATATATGAATAATAGCCCACTTCAGCACATGCTCCTGGCATTGTCCCGTCAGGCGAAGTCTTTTCTCAAAAACTTGAAAAGAAATAACGATACCTTGATGGATTCGCATGATACCATACAGTTTTATCAATCCCATATATGCCAGTTATCATACATTTATCATACTTAATCATTCATATCTAGTTACCTGAGGAATCTTTACCATAGTTTCATAAATCTCTTGTCCCATGATACTTTCTTAACAGAACATACCCTCAGAAAACACTTCAAACAATCCATGCCTCAACCCATACTCTTAATTCAAAAAGTTTTTCACTGACCTTTATTATGGGTGGATACTCATATACGTTTGGCGAATAGTTGCGCAGAATTTAATACCATCAATTCACACTCAGACAACCCCTGATTCAGTACCACATATATTCATACCAATAAATCATTATATAAAACATTCAATTGCACTCCACATCATTCTGTATCATAATCCTATAGTTCAAGATAACATTAACTCAGAATCAAAATAATTTTAGAAGAAGATACAATACCACTCACTTTTCATGCTTGTAGGTCAAAATGACGAATACCCTTCTTAACATACGTACATACATCTCTTTTCACGAAAACACTTGAAACTTATTTGCTCTTAACTTGAAACATATTTACACCATATCTTAGTCTTACTTATTATAGAACTAAATAATTTACTCAAATCTTACAATAGAGACAGACATTCAGATTCATATCTTACCAGACATCCTTGACAATTTATTCCACATAAGCCTAATAGAAGACGCCACACAGGCAATAATATAGAGTACACCAAACATGCAGTTCTTAGTTGTCGTGTTTACGATATGGATTTGCCTAAACTCACATTACATAAGGTTTTCCCATCATTGCTGTGGGACATGTAGAAAACCCCATTGGGTAATTATCATTCATTAGTTCCTTTTCAAATGGTGCCTTGGCAATGGACTTTTCCTTGAGAGTTTCATATCAGAGTTCGCATTTTCTGTCCCAACAGACTTCATCAGATACCACCGTGTTGACCAGATACAAACTCAACTTACGGACTCTTCATGAACTGAAACAATCAAAGCCAACACTTTAACTCCCCAACGTACAGCTTCAAGAACACATATCTCATAGTATACATTTTAGACATATGTATTTAGCCATACTTCAACATTTGAGTAGTCATACAATAGCCATCACATATTTTGAACTTATGATATTCCATACAAATTATACATACTATCCTTAGCAGACATTCATACACTCACAAGTATTCTCAACTAATCACTCATATATTCGCATACATATCTGATAACACTTGAAAAGAGTTATACTTCAAGCCTCTAAATTGAATTAATTATTTGTAATTAAGTAAATATGTTTGCATTTCTAGATATTTTTAGAACATTGCACAACAAAGCCTGGATTGTGCTATAAATGTTATTATTTGTAACTTTTATTATTGGGGAAGAAAGGTGCTGGTTGTGATTGGTAGCAGGTGCAGGATGAAGAAGAGAACAGAAAAAAAAGAGTAGGAAAATGAAAGAAGTGAAATATTGCGAAGGAAAAATTTTGGTTAGATTGACAACAAATGCCATGAAAATTTTAGGAAGATGATGTAGCACTCAGTCCACGTCACTCTCAGCTTGCTGGACTTGTACCAGATAAACCACCCCAAAAAAGAGGAAGCAAAAGGTGTGTGCTAAGAGAGATGGCCTACCATATAAAGAAGAAAAGAGAAAAAAGAAAAAAATCTGAGGGAGAGAGAGAAGAATTAGAAAATAGTTTTTTTTCCTCTCTGCATCAAGTTCTCATGAAAAATCTCAGAGAAAGAGAGGAGAGGGTAGCAGCTTATAGAGCAGAAGAATTATAGACGTAAGGAAGGGGAAGAGAAATATGCCCTAGGTTTTGCTTCAAATCTCATTATTAGAGTGAAAGCTGAAGTAGCAAAACCTTCCTGCAACTCTGCCTTTATTTTCTTATTTGAACTTTGTGGTTCATAAACTTAAATGACGAAGTTGAATTATTTTTTTTTTTGGATTTGAATGTTCAAACCATGAGCTAAATCTCTTTGGGTTGGAATTATTTGGTGAATTTTTGTTATCTTTAATGCCCATGGTTTGATTTTGAGTAGAGTACTACTTCATTCGATTTGTGATTATATTAAATGCATGCATGAAAGCTCTAGACATAGATCACTGTATGGTATGTTATTAGATCTGATTTAATTATAGAAAGATTAAATAGATTGGATTATTATCGGTTGATACGGGCAAGCATTTGAAAGAATGTTTACAACACTTTAGACGTAGAAGTTGTGATTTGTATAGGGAAAGGAAGAATAATCTAGATATCATTCTTGAGTCCTGTAGACATATAAAAACTTAGAATGATAGCTCAAAGTCTGGCTTTCAAAAGAAGCAGACTGTAGTAGTGAGTCCTTGAGCCGTAAAATGGTCAAGATTTTTCCATGGCATTATTCTGATATAAAAAGCTTGGGTAATTCTAACCTTTATCATTCAACAGTACAAACTCATTCCCACTTATTCTTTAAGAATTGCCACAACATTTTAATTGCCCTAGCATATTTTCATTCATAATTGATTTTATTAATCCATTCATTAAATCTATTTATCAATTTCTCATCTTTATATTTTTGCACAATGTAATTAGTCAATTTCATAGTAATAACATAACCAATTATTTTAATCAATTTCGGTCCCTGTGTAGACGATACTCACTCATCACTTTATTACTTAATTCGACGTGTATACTTGCACATTCGCATTACAAATTCATATGCGACAAGTTTTTGGCGCCGTTACCGGGGATCAACAATTTCAGTGAACAATTTGGTTTGTTATTACCTCTTTAATTTTATTAGTTTGGCTTAATTTGTTGTTTTGATTTTTTTGTTTTTAGGATTTTTTGTTCGTGCATGAGTAAAGATATTTCAGCAATTGAAGAGTATTGTTTTGATCTAAAATTGAGAGAACCTTGAGAATGAGGAGAAAAGAATTGTGAGAAATGGAAAGAATTAGAAATGGTCAGGTTAGAGAAGAGTCATTACATCAGGAAGGAAAGGATGCTGATATTCCTCGAGTAATAGATGACAAAGACAGACCTATCAGAGAACATGTAGTGCTGATTTTAATGGATCTGAATCCAGGAATTGTCAGGCCATATATTTTGGTTCAACATTTCGAGTTAAAGCTAGTGATGTTTCAAATGTTACAAACTGTAGGGCAGTTTAGTGGATTGCCTACTGAGGGTCCACGGTTGCACTTAACACTCTTTTAGAAGTCTGCGATTCATTCATGCAGCAGGGTGTTCTTGAAGATACCTTAAAACTAAAGTTATTCCCATATTCATTTCGAGATCATGCCAGAGCATGGTTAAATGCATTGACGTTGGGTACGGTGGCATCTTGGAATGAACTTTGTTAGTGGTTTCTATTAAGATATAATCCTGTGAACATGAATGCTAAACTGAGGAATGGTATTACGTCATTTTGGCAATCTGAGGATGAAATGTTATATGAAGCATAGGAGTGATTCAAGGAGTTAATTAGAAAATTCTTGATGCATGGTTTTCAACGTTGGACACAAATGGAAATGTTTTACAATGGATTGAATGCGCATACAAGGATGGTGGTTGATGCATCTGCCAATAGAACTTTTCTTGATAAATCATATAATGAGGCATATAAAATTCTGGAGAGGATAGGAAACAACGATTATCAATACCCTACTACTAGAGTAGGTCCTGGCAGAGGAGTTTCTGGAGCAATGGAACTTGATGAAATCACTTTCCTAACAACTCAGGTATCATCTTGAACAAATATGATTAAAACATTAGAAAAACCACTTGTAGTGCAGGAAATAAAAGCAGCCAAGTTAGCATGTGCCTATTGAAGGAATACGTGGCTAAGAATGATGATATCATTCAAAGTCAAGCTACATCTTTAAGAGCTTTAGAGAACCAAGTAGGGAAAATTGTCAAAGCATTAAGCTTAAGACTACAAGGAGCACTGCCAAGTGATACTAAAAATTCACAATCTCAGGGAAAGGAATAATGCAAAGCCGTTATGCTCAGAAGTGGTACACAGCTATCAAGAGTTTTTAATGACACCACTATTTAAGAACATAGTTCAGATTTAACAAATAAGAAGAATTTAGAACCGATAGCGGAGTAGGCTACAAAAGAAATGAGTAACCAGAAAAATGTTGAACCAAATTCATCTTGTGTTGCCAATAAAAATACCATTGCAAAACAACCTCAAAAAATTAAAGGGAAGCCACTACAACCTTGTCCTCAGCGTTTCAAAAAATCTAAGCAATATTTTCAATTCAAGAAATTCTTGGATGTCCTGAAGCAATTACATATCAACATACCGTTGGTGGAAGCATTGGAACAAATGCTCAACTATGTGGAATTCATGAAATATATCTTATCAAAGAAGAAAATGTTAGGAGAGTTCGAAACTGTTGCTTTCACGGAAGGATACACAACAATGCTGAGAAACAAATTACGACCAAATCTGAAGGATCCTGGGAGTTTTACTATATCATGCTCTATTGGAAACCATTATGTAGGCAAAGCATTATGCGACTTAGGTGTGAGTATAAATCTAATGCCTATGTCTATTTTTAGGAAGCTAGGAATAGGGGATGCGAGACCTACAACTGTCACTTTGCAATTAGCTAATCGTTCATATGCACATCCAGAAGGTAAAGTAGAAGACGTGTTGGTAAGAGTTGACAAATTCATTTTTCCAGTAGATTTTATTATTCTAGAATGTGAGGCTAATAAAGAGGTACCAATCATACTTGGGAGACTTTTTCTAGCATCCGATAGAACATTAATTGATGTACAAAAAGTTGAATTAACTATGAGAGTTAATGATCAATAGATAAATTTTAATGTTTTCGATGCTATGAAGTGTACAGATACAAATGAAGAATGTCACGCTGTGGAGATTGTTGACACAATAGTTCAAGAAGAAATTGCAGAATTTTATCACAATAATTGTAATGATGATGCAGACTCAATTGAGCTGATTGAAGTAGAAATGATTGAAGAGCTTGGTGAACTGATGGAATTTAAGCAAATTGAGAATGGATCAAGGAGAACTTTCGAACCATTAAATTTATTAGACCGTTCTTTTAAACTTCCTCAGCCATCCATAGAAGATACTCCTATGTTGGAATAGAAGCCTTTGCCAACACATCTGAATTATGCTTACTTGGGAGATAACATCACATTGCTAGTAATTATTTATGTGGCATTGACATTAGGTCAAGAAGCGTAATCATTGAATGTTTTAAAGAAATCTAAGAAAACATTGGAATGGACGCTTGCGGATATCAAAGGAATCAGTCTAGCAATCTGCATGCATAAGATATTACTAGAGAATTGCCATTGCAAGTCTATCGAGCGAGCATGTATATGCATTCAAAGGTATCGAAGTACAAACAGGGGCGCGTATGTACATTCAGGGGTACCGAAGTACAAATAGGGGCACATATGTGCATTCAGGGGTATCGAAGTACAAACAGGGGCACGTATAGGCATTCAGGGGTATCGAAGAACAAACAAGGGCATGTATGTGCATTCAGAGGGTACGAAAGTACAAACAGCACCATGTATGTGTATTTAGGGGTACCGAAGTATAAACAGGGGCACGTGTGTGCATTCAAGGGTATCGAAGTAGAAAAAGGGGCACGTATGTGCATTCAAGCAATAATTATATTTTAATAGATTAACTAAAGAACAATGATATTAAATTTGAAGTAGAATTTCATTTACATATTGAAATGCTATGAACTTGCCTACGATTTAATTTCAGTCAACACACAAGGATTATTCTGTAATTTTCCACCCTCCTCAGTTATTGTCCTTTTTATTCAAGTCTTAATCTATATAATAATTAAATTCAATATATTAATCTCATACACATTTCACATTCGATTCAATGCATATGACCCTTAACCTTTTATTAATCACACATTTTCACTAAACTTTTACATTTTTCACAATTTAGTCCCTATACCAAAAATTTTCCAATTTAACAAATTTTTACAACTTCCCAAAGCTAATCGAATATCCTTCCAAGCTAGGGCAACCCACCATTAATCATTAATTACTCAATTTCCATGAAATTTTAAGTATTTAATCTATTTACTCCATTTTCTAAAAATATCAAAGAAACTAATTAGTAAACTAATCCAAATAAACAACTAACACTTCATCTCCATCAATTGACATCTAAAATAACAAGCATTCATCAATGGCAATATCTAAAACATTTAACAGTTTCAAAAACGAAGCTATAGGTTAGTTGGATCTAGTTGCAACGATCTCAAAACATAGAAATTACTAAAAATGGGTAACAAATTCTTACAATGCAAGGGTTACAAGCTAGCCGAAACTCCAAACCCTTCAATGGTGTTTTATAATTGAACTTTCTATGGAAAAATCCACCAAGGAAGAAGATGAATGTTTAATTTTATTTGTTTTTTATGTTAAAGTTATTAAATTACATATTTACCCATTAATTAAACATATATATTAGCTAAGTTCTATCTTTAAACCGTCCATCTTAAACAAGAATGGTATAATTGCCAATTAAATCATTCCACATATAGGATTTACACCACTTAATCACTATAATTCAATTATAACTGGATTTTTACATCTATTGCAATTTAATCATTTTTATTAAATTAACTAGGTAAACATTAAAATTTTTTCACCAAAATTTAATACGACTCTAATGTAATTATATAATCATTAATTAAACAATAAAACACGACTTTACCAATCAAAATTTGTGGTCCCGAAACCATTGTTTCGTTACCACTGAAAAATAGGATATTACAACTCTTCCCTCTAAAGGAATTTTCATCCTTGAAAATCTTACCAAAGAAAAGATTTGGATATTAGGACTTCATATTTTCTTCTATTTCCCACTTCTTCTTTTTAAGCCCATGATGTTGCCATAATACTTCAACTAACGGTATGGAGTTATTTCTCATCTCTTTTGTTTCTCGAGTTGAGATACTTATAGGTTCTTCATTGTAAGTTAAATCTATTTGGACATTAATTTCTTTTGTAGACAAAATATGTGATAGATCATATTGGTATTGTCGAAGCATGGAAACATGAAAAACATTGTGAGTTCTGTCAAGTTTTGGTGGTAAGGCTAAATGGTATGCTAACGGTCCTATTCTTTCAAGAACTTCATATCGCTCGATGAATCTAAGACTGAGTTTCCCTTTTTTGCCAAATCATAATATTTTCGTCCAGGGCGAGACTTTCAAAAATACATTTTCGCCTACAGAGAACTCAATATTTCTCCTTTTTAGATCAACATAAGACTTCTGACGGTCGGATGCAGATTTCACTTTATCTTGAATAATTCTAACTTTTTCTTTGGTTTCTCGAGCCAAATCAACCCCGGTTAACTTCTTCTCATTCAATTCAGACCAATACAATGGACTTCTACATTTACGTCCGTACAAAGCCTCATACAGAACCATCTTTATGCTTTCTTAATAACTATTATTATACGCAAATTTAGCTAATGGCAAATAACTTTTCCCAGCTGCGCTCGAATTCAATGATAGAACACCACAAATATCTTCTAAAACTTGAATGCCTCGCTCTGACTGACCATCTATTTGTGGATGGGAAGTGGTACTAAAATTTAACTTTGAGCCTAAAGCTTCGTGCAACGTACCCCAAAATCTGGAAGTAAATCTCAGATCACAATCTGATATAATCGATAAGGGTACGCCGTGCAATTTCATTATTTCTGAAACATATAATTCAACCAATTTCTTAAGTGAATAATCAGTCCAAATGGGTAGAAAATGAGCTGATTTCACTAATTCAAGTCACGACAACAATTTTGAATCATGTTTCTGAAGTTCTTGAATTTTTGATAAAAATGTCGACTTTACTATCAACTCATCCAAAAGAGAACCATCACACTCCAATGAAAAATTTACATTCGTAGCCCTCAAAGTAAATAAGGACTTCCGACTTAAGGCATTGCCAACTATATTAGCTTTCGTAGGATGATAGTAAATTACCAAATCATAATCTTTTAATAATTCAAGGCACCTATGCTGACACAAATTCAATTCTTTTTGAGTCATAAGTATTTTAAACTTTTATGATTAGTTAAAATATGACATTTCTCCCTATAAAAATAATGTCGCCAGATCTTCAAAGCGAAAACTATTACAGCTAACTCCAAATCGTGTGTCGGGTAATATCACTCATGAGGTTTCAATTACCTGGAAGCATAGGAAATTACATTTCCACTTTGCATCAAAACACATCCTAAACCACGAAGAGACGCATCACTATAAACAATATATTCTTTCCTGGATTTAGGCTGAATCAAAACAGAAGCTTCGACTAAAATATTCTTCAACTGCTCAAAACTTTTCTTGCATTTTTCAATCTAAACATAACTAACATCTTTTTGCAGCAGTTTAGTCATTGGAGATGCTATAATGGAGAAGCTTTTAACAAAATGCCGATAGTATCCGACTAATCCCAAGAAACTTCGAACTTCAGAAACACTCTTCAGAATTTTCCAATCAACAATCGCAAATACTTTATTCAGATCAACCCTGATTCCATCACCAGATATAACGTGTCCTAGAAAACCAACTTCCAGTAGCCAAAATTCGCATTTATTGAATTTCGCATAAAGTTTTTTTTCACGTAAAGTTTACATCACAACTCTTAAATGTTCGACATGATCTGACTCGTTTAGTGAATAAATCAGGATATCATCAATGAATACCACAACAAACCTATCTAAATATGTATAAGACCCCTAACCCCTATCCGTCGCTGAAATAGGGTTACGAAGCATTACCATAAAAACATAACTGAAAACATTCATTGTCCAAACATTTCATACATCTTAGCAAAATCCATTCAAATATATGCATATAGTACCTTATTTGAGCCCTCGAGGCCTTAGAATCACTTTAGAATCGATTCGGGACTAAATTAGAAACATTTGCCAGTGTCTTAGGTTGTGTGGGCATTCGAAGTAGGGACATATAGCCGTGTCCCAGCCTCTGTCCGTGCTCGTGTAACTCTTTGACTTGGGTCACACGGCCAAGCCACATACCCGTGTGCCAGGCCATATGATAGGTCGTGTAACTACCTGACTTGCAACTGTTTGAAACCTATAGGGGACACAAGATCGTGTCGCATGGTCGTGTGTCACACACGACTGAGACACACGTCTGTGTGGTATGCCGTGTGGACAAGAAATAAGCCATTTTCATGCCATTTCTTTCATCCAAATCAAGCTCACACCTACAAACCATTTGCACATACAATCAACCTTTAAAACATACTAAAACATGCGTAATAGGACTAATTCAATATGGTATTTATCTATAAAGCCAATATGCCAAAAGGCACCTCAATCACAATTCATCAAATTAACCAAAAGATAAACACCTTTGGCATAAATCAACTACACATAACTACTTATTTCCATATCATGTCATAGCTTAATTTATCATGTACCAAAACAGAACCAAACATACTAAATTGGTCATCCAACGTATACTTTTACTTGACTATTTCAACACGAACCATTTAAGCATGAAAATACCAAAAGTCCAACAACCATATTACCAAATATATACATGCCAAACATAACCACTAGATCATTAATACAAGTCCACCTATGCATGCCATTATAACCATAACCAAAACATCAAAAGCTACCGAAATAGTCGCTGGATAGTGTGATCGGTCTCTGACGAGCTTCCAAACTGAACGAGCTTTCGATTATCTATAAAACATGGGAAAGGAGACCATGTAAGCATATAATGCTTAGTAAGTTCGTATAACATAAAACACAACTTACCATTTCATTTCATAACATTAAAATGTAACATGGCATAATTCAACCTTTAGCTTGGCACAAGCCTAAACACCAACACAAACATGTTATCATACTTGAACATAATTCATATGAATTTAACATGGATAACCATTATACTTCAGCATGATTCAATTGGATTTATCATCCATCATAACATAATATATTTTCCATATAGCTGACCATATCAATGTATTTCATACATACATGTGTTGGTTCATAATGAACACTTACCATATCCTTTCAAATTTATTCCCGTTGAACCGTTTAGAATTTCATCGGATACATAGGATATCTCATACGAAGTGTGCTAAACATATAATCATAATTTTTCCTTTCGTTTACATCGTTGCTCACACGAGTTGTGAAATGGATCTGCTCACACAAGCTGTGAAATGGGCCCTGTTCACACGAGCTGTGGGTCAAAATGTAAGCTACACGATGCTGCTCACATGAGTTGTGGAGCATTTGTAGCACATGTCGTACCTCAACCACTGGCAGAACATTCAAGACCAGCACTTGAAACATGGCAACCCTAATGATTGTCATTTGTATCCTACGAATTCCTAAGGTTCAAACAGGGCTGGATAGTCGTCAAAACAACCGTTGGGTTTGTATTAATCATTTACATAACAATCCAAAATTCACATATAGCTCAAAAGATGACATTAAAACATTATGCAATTACACGAACTTACCTCGACGATAAAGGCATAAAAATAGAGTCGACTAATCCGAAGCTTTTTTTTACCCTAATCTAAAGTCGTATGAGGTCTATCTTGATCTGAATAAATAAATTAAATCTATTTAATAACCATTCTATTCAATTCAATCCAAATTCATACTTTTTAAAAATTATGCTTTTGCCCTTATTATTTTGATTTCTTTACAACTTAGTTCTTAAGCTCATAAATTGATATTCATTCAATTTCATCCCTACCAAAGCTAGCCGAATTCAATACAGGTCCATAGCAATTCATACAATACATGATTTCACAATTTTCACTATGTATTTTACAAATTTTACAGTTAAATCCGTATTTGACATTTTCAGCAAAATTCACTTTACAAAAGTTATTCATTTATCAACAAACATGCATTTTCTTCCATCAAACATCAAAAGTCACATGAACACATTCATGGCAAAACCATATCCTTTTAATAGTTTTTCAAATTAGCCCTTGGGCTACTAGATTGAGTTACAATGACTTTAAAAACATAGAAATCATTAAAAACGGGATGAAAAATACTTACATGCAAGAGGAAGGCATGACTAAATATCCAAGCTCCTTCAATGGAGTTTTCCTAACCTAATTTTCGGTGGTGTTTCAACTAAAGAAGATGATATCTTCAAATTTGCCTTTTTACCTTATTTATTTATTAATTTACAATTAGAACCCCAGTACAAAACATTAAAATCACTTTAAAATATCCACATAATTGTCCACCCACAATCAAAATTTTTTAATTACCAATTAAATACTTTAACCATTTAATTTCATAGCCATTTAATACCTTTAACTTATAGAACTCTAATTTTGCACCTTTAACGATTTAGTCCCTTTCACCAAATTAAACATGCAAATGTCAAAATTTTTGAAAAACATTTTTATACGACATTACTATCATACCGTAGACTTTAAAATAATATTAAAATAAATATTTTCACGATAAATTTGTGGTCTTGAGATCACTATTTCGATTTCACTTAAAATGGGTTGTTACAATATGGTTGAAATACCCGATTCATCAAGTCCAAGAATACCGCAGGAGCATTAGTCTAACCAAATGACATCACTAGAAATTTGTAGTGACCATATCTAGTTCTGAATGTAGGTTTTAGTACATTTTGCTCCTTAACTCGTAGCTAAAAAATCTAGATCCCAAGTCAATCCTCGAAAACACTGTAGCTCCCTTTAACGGATCGATCAAATCGTCAATACGAGGTAACGAGTATTTATTCTTAATGGTGGCTCTATTCAACTGACGATAATGTATACATAGTCTCATTGGCCCATCTTTCATCTTCACGAACAAAACTGGAGCACCCCAAGGTGACACACTCGGTCGAATAAATTCGCGATTTTAACGTTTTCAATTCTGTAATGGCCATCCTATATGGTTTTATCAAATTAGAGTTGTTCCAGGCACAAGTTCAATCACAAATTTTACTTCTCGAATTAGTGAAAACCCAGACAATTCTTTTGGAAAAACATCATCATATTCTTTGACTATCGGCACTTGCTCGAGTTTTGATTCAGCCACTTTCGAATCAAGAACATAGGCTAAATAAGCTTCACATGCTTTTTTAATCAATTTTTGAGCTTACAATGTTGAAACTACATTTGTAGTACAATCGGCCACATTTGCCCTAACACAAATAAATTCATCATCTGGACGCTTCTAACTAACTTGTTTCCTTCTGCAACTCATTACTGCATCATGCTCAGACAACTAATCCATTCCCAAAATGAGATCATAATTATCAAAAGGTAACAACATCAAACTAGCGAGAAAATCTTAACCCCTAACTTCAATGGACACGATTTACAAATCTAATTAACTAAAACATACTGACCCAATAGGTTTGTTACTTTTACAAATCATAACCCCTAACTTCAATGGACACGATAGGCAAATTCTTTTTGTCTACTAATGTTGTCCATATATACGAGTGAATTGATCTAGTATCAATCAATGCATATACATTAATATTAAAGAGAGAAAAAATACCAGCAATAACATCTAGGGTAGTAGCTTCCTTACGAGCTTTGATTGCATAGGCTCTAGCTGGTGTTCTTGCTTCAGATTGTTCATTCATATCACTATTCTTTCCTCGACTAGAAGTAGTAGTTCTACCATTTCCTGATTGTCTACCTTTCTGTGAGGTTGCTTTAGGCTTGTTTATTTGATTACCAAAATCATTTTACCTTTGGGAGAATCACGAAGGAAATGATCAGTAGATCCACAACGGAAACAAACTCACAAATTTGATCGATATTCACCACAATGCCTCTTGTTACAATCATCGCAAATAGGAATGTTTCTCTCAACATTCCTCACACTTCTGACACTTGCCGCCAGAGAATTAACGGACTTAAAATTACTTTGCCTCAGTTTATCTCTTCTAATGAACTCTGAAGGGGTAGTCGATTGACTTGTGTCATTTCTAAATTTCTTTGATGGAGAAATTTGAGCAGACTTAAACAACCCTCTTTTGTTAAAATCTCGAAATTTCAAATTTGGTTGTCGTGTACTCTTGTAAATTTCTTCAATTTTTTAGGCTAGTTCAAAAATTTCTACAAATTCTCGTAAGTTTAATGTTGCCACAAACATGGAAATATCATCATTCAACCCGCCTTCAAATCTAATACACATTTATTATTCATTAGACACTATATTATGGGCATACTAGCTTAACTGCACAAATTCCAATTCATAATCAGCTACAAACCGTTTCCTCTATTTTAATTCAAGAAATTCATTCTTTTTCTTGTCAATAAACCACTGACGAACATTCTTTTTCTTGAATTCAATCTGAAAGTAATCCTAATTAATGTGATCATTTGATGTCATCGTTCTCAAAGTGTCCCACCATAAGTATGCTTCATCTTTTAGCAACGACATAACACACGTCAAACAATCTTCGGGAGTGCACATCAATTCCATGAAGACTCCCTTCGTATTCATTAAACAGTACTCGGCTTTTGCAAGATCATCATCAACCTTGCCTCTAAATTCTTCAACTCCACATTTTCAAATTTTATCTACAAATATTCAAGTAACTATCACAATTACATGATTTGGAGGACCCAAGGGTGCCAGGGAAGGCACAATAGGGGGTGGAGGTACCGGAGTTGCAAGATTTGTTTGCTTAAATTCATTGAATCATTGGTTCATAATCCCAAGAACCACATTTCTCATTTTATCACCAAAGGACTGTGAAATCGATGCATTATTACTTGCTTCAGGATTCGAAGCTTGAACATTACTTTCAACTTTGTTAACTACTGCCCGATTTGACTCAGCTGATATCTTGAATCAATAAGAAAATACAATATTAGAACGGATCAAAAGCATCACACTATCACAGGGTATATATGGCATGTCTATACTAAACTCTACTATGCTACGTTAGTCTTAGAATTGACTAAACCGTAGCTCTAATCCACTAAATATAACACCCTTAACCCACCTCCGTCACTGAAATTGGGTCATAGAGCATTACTAATTAATCAGAAAACGTTTAACATCATAACACTAAATAAATCAATCTCATTCAAAACATATCATATATATGCATTTGGTCTCTAAATCGAGGCTTCGTGGCCCTAAAAATATCTTCGAAGCAATTCAGGACTAATTTCAAACAAAATAGAGTTTTTAAGAAAAAGTTACAAAAATTTCAAAATAGGGGACACATGGCTATGTGGCCAGGTCGTGTGACATAGCCTAGGCCGTGTAACCATCAAACAAGGGACACACAGCTGTGCCCCAGCCCGTGTCCTCACCCGTGTTACTCACTGAGTAGGGTCACACGGTCGTGTCGCAGGCCATGTAACTCTTTGACTTGCCACACACAGTCGTGTGCCAGGCCGTGTGCTAAGCTGTGTAACGCATTGATGTAAAACACTAGGAATTCACAAATGAAACACGACTGTGTCACCAACCCATGTGCTCAAAATTTGACCCAAAAATCATGCCATTTTAAGACCAAAACATACCTGTTCAACCCATTCAATAGACCTAGGCATCATCCCAACACATCTAGACATGCCAAATCAATCAACCTATTTCATCTAACCAGTATGCCATTCAAAGGCACCACATATATACCAAACATTTAGGCTAAAAAATAATTGAAAGACCTCATTTATGAGACATTATGCAAAAAAGCATTACACTATGATTGTAATCACTTCATTCAAAAACTAAATATCAAAGTGTTCATCTATGCATTATATATGTATACTTGTTTCATCAATACAAAACATACCCTAAGCAAATCACAAATTTCACTCATGAACTACATCTATCAACATTTATAAACCAAATATTTATCTATATATACATACCACTACCCAAAAGATATAAAAACTACAACTTAGATGGATAGTGTGAGCCGATTGGTTGTTCCTTCTAGAAAATCACCAACAATTATCTACAAAACAACCCAAAAAAAAAACCCGTAAGCTTATATAGCTTAATAAGGACATAGTATAACTTTTAATCTAAATATAATTAGCCACTGTTCACATATTATTTTATTATTGAAAATTTCAAGAACACAAATGATGAAATGATGAGACAATATAATGTTCTCGGAGGTAGCATAATACAATCATGAGCACGTATATGCATTCAGAGGTATCAAAGTATAAACAAGGGCAAGTATGTGCATTCAGGCATACTGAAGTACTAACAGCGGCACATATGAGCGTTTAGGGATATCAGAGTACAAACAGTGGCACGTATGTGCATTCAGGGGTATCGAAGTACAAATAGGGGCACATATGTGCATTCAGGGATATCGAAGTACAAACAGGGGCACATATGTGCATTCAGGTAATAGTTATATTTAAACATATCAACTAAAGAACAATGATATAAAATATCTTGTAGAATTTCATTTACTATTGAAATGCTATGAACTTGCCTACGATTTATTTCCAGTCAACACGCAGGGACTATTCTATAATTTTCCCGTTTCCTACATTATTGTCTTTTTTATTCAAGTCTTGATCTATATAATAATTAAATTAAATATATTAATCTCATATACATTTCACATTTTATTCAATGCAGATGACCCTTAACATTTCATTAAATACACATTTTCCCTAAACTTTTACATGTTTTACAATTTAGTCCCTATACCCATAATTTTCCGATTCAACAAATTTTTACAGCTTCCCAAATTTAACTAAATATCTTTCCAAGCTAGGGCAACCCACCATTAATCATTAATTACTCAATTTCCATGAAATTTTAAGTATTTATTCCATTTACTCCAATTTCTAAAAACATCAACGAAACCAATTAGTAAACTAATCCAAATAAACAACTAACACTTCAACTCCATCAAATAACATCTAAAATAACAAGGTTTCATTAATGGCAATATCTAAAATCTTTAAAAGTTTCAAAAACGAAGCTATGGGTTTGCTGGACCTAGTTGCAACAATCTCAAAAACATAGAAATTACTAAAAACAGGTAACAAATTCTTACCATGCAAGGGAACCCTTCAATGGTGTTTTCCAATTAAACTTTCGGTGGAAGTATCCACTAAAGAAGAGGATAAATGTTTTATTTTATTTGTTTCTTAAGTTAAAATTATTAAATTACATATTTACCCTTTAATTAAACATATATATTAGCTAAATTCTATCCTTAAACAGTCCATATTAAACAAGAATGGTATAATTGCCAATTAAACCATTCCACTTATAGGATTTACACCACTTAATCACTATAATTCAATTATAACTAAATTTTACATCTATTGCAATTTAATCCTTTTCTTAAATTAACTAGGTAAATATTAAAATTTCTTCACCAAAATTTAATATGACTCTAATGTAACTATATAATGATTAACTAAACAATAAAACATGAATTTACCAATCAGAATTTGTGGTCCTGAAACCACTATTCTGTTACCACTTAAAAACGGGATTTACAAGAACAATCATGAATCTCTTTAAGAATAATCTTCCTAACATTGATAGATCTTTTTGCTGTAATTACATACAACAAAAGTATTCGCTCCATCGTGATGGTGGAACTTTGTGAGATAGGCATGAAACTATATCGAACAAAGTAAAACCATACCTTAGCCAACAGCTTTAGATATTACCTTTGACAAGAAGGACTACCATACTTTCTTATAATCCACTAGGATTCTAGATTTCTTACAACATTAAGCACTTATTGAAGTAAATCTTAATTTAAATTTGTCATCATGGCCAAATATTCACCTTCTTCTACATCAGGTAAGTTAAACAAATCATTAATGCGCTTAAAAGTTAGGGGTACCTTCTTCTTGCAAACAAGAACTTTCAGTAACATACAACTTAGTCAAATTAGTAAAGAATTCTAAAACTAACTCTTTTTTGGGCAATGATTGTACATCACAAAAATAATTGCAATGGAGGGCATAAATTGTCTTTCAAATTGGCAAAGGCACAAACATCTTATCATTGCTTTCCAAGTTGAAAGCTTTTTCCAGCATCATAAGTTGATTCTTGAAGATTTAATTAAACCTTTCTTTCACTTCCACATCTTGAATCACAATGGGATTTTTGGTAGAGGTCTTGGAAGATCTAGTTCTTTTGTGAGACATGGTGATTTTTCCTAAAGAATAGGTAAATTTTCAAAAATAGAAAGGGAAGAAAAGTCGAAAATGGATGAAGAAGGGATTTGCGGCAATGACAGGCTTGTGGTGTCGTAAAGCTTACAGCGGTAATGCTAGGGTTTTTCGACAAGGAACTGATTTTTGGAAGAAATTTGAGGATTTAGGGTGACGACTAAGGGGAAAAATAATGAGTGGATAGGGTTTAAGATAATTGCTTGAAGGGTTGTGAAAATTATGGTGGTAAAGAGGGGTTTATATAGTGGTGAATTAGGGCAAACTTGTAGCAAAATTTTAGCTACTTAAGGTGACTTGGGCGGCAAGTAAAGATGGAAGGAAAAAATGGTGGCAAAATTAGGGTTTTAGGGAACCCTTATGGGTGACATCAATAGGTAAAGTTCTTCTTTCTTTGTTCAGGCTTTAAGTCCAAACTGTATTTACAAACTAGATTGTTCAAAAATAAATAAATTGATTAGTACTTGGGCCAATATGACCCCCTTTATTAAACATAAACAAATTGAAATTAAAGACAACGATAAAAATGGAAAATAAAAATAGAACTAAAAATAAAAATTTTAAAATTATTTAGAAATTTTCTTCTAAAAAAATCACATTAAATTAATCCCCAGGAAAGGTTGGAGGGGTCACAACAGTCCTGCTTAAGTTTCAATCTCTTTAGACAGAATTAATTAAATTTACTAATTTAAGAAAATTATTTCTAACTTTTTATTAAAAATTAGGTTTATAAAAAATTAAGGGTTTAATAATTTGAATGAGGTTTTAATTCGCTCAACTTCACCATCCCAATAGTGCTTGAGACGATGACCATTAACTTTAAATGTACCTCCATGGTTATCGTACAATTCTACAGCTCTATATGGATTAACTTTATAGATAGTATAAGGTCCTTTCCTTTGGGACTTGAGTTTTCCACAAAATAACCTTAGCCTCGAATTAAACAACACTTTTTGACATTCTTTGAATTCATGAGGTTGTATACAACTATCACGCCATCAATTATAATTTTCATTACACATCTCGGCATTCTCGTATGAAAATAACCTTAACTCTTCCAACACATCAAGTTGCAACATCCTTCTCTCACCGGCTTACTTAAGATCCAAATTCAATCTCTTCAAAACCCAATAAGCTTTCTTCTCTAATTCAAGCGGCAAATGAGATGCCTTTCCAAAAACTAACCGATAAGGAGTCATTCCTAATGGTGTCTTAAAAGCACTTCGATAGGCCCATAGTGCATCATCGATTTTTCGAGACCAATTTATTCTATTAAGGCACACCACCCTCCCAAGAATACATTTGATTTCATGATTCACCCTTTTAACTTACCCATTTCATTGTGGGTGATAGGCAATAGCAATCTTATGCTTCACATCATACTTGTCAAGCAACCACTTAAGCCACTTATTTAAAAAGTAAGATCCTTCATCGCTAATTATAGCTCTAGGAGTCCCAAACTGTGTAAATACGTGCTTATGTAGGAATCGCATGACTATCTTAGCATCATTAATTGGGTAGGCCTTGGCTTCAACCAACTTGGATACATAGTCCACAGCTACCAAAATATACTTATTACAATACGAAGAAGGAAACGGGCCTAGAAACTTAATGCCCCATACGTCAAATAGGTCATCCTCTAGAATGTTTGTCAAGGGCATCTCGTTCCTTCTTGATAAATTTCTAGTTCTTTGGCATCGATCGTAGGCTTTCACATATACATACGCAACCGTAAACACGGTACGGAAAAAGAATCCAGCTTGTAAAATCTTCCATGTTGTATGGGAACCACCAAAGTGTTCCCCACTTGAAGATGAATGGCAATGGTATAGAATTTCATCAATCTCACTTCCAGCTACGCACTTCTTGATTCTGTTATATACACATAGTTGAAACAAATACGGATCCTCCCAAAAATAGTACCAACTTTCATGAAGGAATTTCCTCCTTTGTTGGTACGTCATTTCTTAAGGAATTATTCCACATGCTAAATAATTGGCAAAATCATCAAACCATGGTGTTTCATAGATTCAACTTACCTAGAAGATATGCTCATTAGGAAAATTCTCATTAATTGGAATAAGTGAATAAGTTACCTCATTTTGTTCCAACCTCGATAGATGATCAACTACTTAATTTTTAATGCCCTTTCTATCTTGGATATCAAGGTCAAATTCTTCGAGCAAAAGTATCCATCGAATTTCCCTTAGTTTAGCACCTTTCTTCGTAAGTAAGTACTTAATAGCCACTTGATAGGTAAACACTGTAGCTCTAGTACCTATAAGATATGAACAGAAATTGATAAAAATAAAAACAATAGAAAAGAGCTCTTTTTTAGTTACAGTATAATTAATCTGGGTTCTTGTCAAAGTTTTGCTTGCATTGTAGATAGGGTGAAACACTTTGTTCCTTTTTTGGCCCATCACACCTCTAACAACGAAATCACTTGCATCACTCATCAACTTAAAAGGTGAGTTCCAATCAGGTGTAATAATTATTGGGGCTGAAATTAACTAATTTTTTTAGTTTCTCAAAAGCTTCTAAACATGTGTTGTTAAAATCAAAAACAATATATTTTCTAAAAGAATACATAAAGGTTTAGAAATTTTTGAAAAATCCTTAATAAATCTAAGATAAAAACCGATATGGCCTAAGAAACTTCAAAATCTATTCACACTAACTAGGGTTGTAATCTTTCAATTACATCCACCTTTTCTTTATCCACTTCAATTTCATTCTTGGAAATCTTATATCCTAAGACAATTTCCTCCTTAACCATAAAATTACATATCTCCTAGTTAAGGACAAGATTCGTCTCTTGGAGTCTTTTTAGTAGCTTTTTCAAATTACTCAAACAAACATAATAAGTGTTACCAAAAATAGAAAAAATCATCCATAGAGACTTTAACATAATTTTCAACCATATCAGTGAAAATTGCCATCATACATCGCTGGAATATGGCAGGTGCATTATATAATCTAAAAGGCAATCTCTTAAATGAAAATGTACCGTACGGACATGTAAAAGTAATTTTATGTTGGTCTTTCGAGGCTACAACTATTTGGTTGTATCTCGAATATCCATCTAAAAAGCAATAAAATTCATTACATACTAATCGGTCTAACATTTGATCCCTAAGAGGCAATGGAAAATGATCCTTTGTAACACCCCATACCTGACCCAACTACCAGGTCAAGGTACCAGAATATCACATTCATTATTAGAGCAACTACAAATAATTACATATCGATTCAACTTCTTATTCAAGTTTTTAAGCTTATTACACATTTATAACATGATTTATAAACATTTTCAAGCTCTATACATGAATTGAAAGCTCTTTTGATAATCAATAGTTGATTAAGGACTAAATTATAAAGTTTCCATCTATCGGATTGACGTCGTGATGTTAAGGTGACCAGGTTACAAGGTCACTCACTACTTATGTCTTGTCACGACCTGATGAATTTGATGTCACGACATGTGTTTTGTTTCCATGAAATCAATATATTTCAATTCACAACACTTAAACAATGTCCATATAAAACCTTTCAACCAATTCAACCAGCATACCATTCATATATACCTATTTCCAACCTTAAACATCACATAATTCAACTTAAGACTCAATCAAATATAGCTAAGTTTGCAAAGTTAACAAGGTGCTCAGTGTAACACCCCAAATCCGGTCTAAACATTATGACCGAATCTGGCGATGTCACATTGTAACACCCCTTACCGTATTCGACGCCGGAATAGGGTACGAGGCATTACCAGAACACATACACTTATAAACATGTTAAACCG
>CM025250.1:8087928-8102129 GCA_013677275.1 Gossypium schwendimanii
AAATCATGAAAAAGTAAAAATTGGTAGTGAATCAGTTTTGAGACAGCAGTAGTGACGTGAATTTGAAAATTAACCAAGGATAGTAGAAAATGAATTAAAGGGTGGATGAGATATAGAATTAAAGCTTATTGATTCTATTTTCATAGAAAAATAACAGTGTAGAGAAAGGAATTATGTATTCTGAGATATTTGCATTTTAGTTAGACAAGGTCCAAGTGGTTTTCGGAATCCCCTGTTCTGACTTTATAAAATCATTAAAAATTGTACAAAAATATTTATGAGTTTTAATTTATATTCTAGATTTTTTATTGAGTTTATTTTCTGTAGAAACAAGTGAGAACATCATATGAAGTGTGTACAATGAGATAATTGAATTTTAGTGAAGAGAGGTCAGGACAGTCGATTAGTGAAATAGGGGAGACTTTAACTAAAAACTGTACTAATTCGATAAATAAAAAATTCTAGAAAATTTATGACAAAAAGATATATGATTCTAGTTTCAGGGAAAATTTACAGATCTAAATTTCAAGTTTTGTAGCTCGAGTTATAATTGATTTAGTGACTGTTGTGCAGGTGGATAGCCTTATTATGAACAGTGAAATAACTTTTAAAAGTAAATTTTTATGCCCCGAACTTTTAAGTTAAGTCAAGTAATGCCTCATGCTCGACTCCGGCAACGGTCTCGGGTAAGGGGTGTTACAATACCAACTACGGAACTTTCATTTTTAGTGTTAAAACTTATTGTTTTTGAGTTTTAATCCTATTACATGACTGAAGTTTGTAAATATATCCTGTTAGAGTTCTAAATTTAAATTATATATTAGTTTACACATGATTGATGTTTTAAATATTAGAGTTTTGTGTATAATAAAGTGATTCTCAATGATCTAGCTTTGTCGTAACATCAATTACTCAGGTCCGGCATTCGGGTAAGGTAAGGGGTGTTACATAGTCTTAAAAGAACTAGACTGTTGTAGATTATAAGACCTAAATTTTGTCAAATGCACTTAATCATGGTAATCAAGAGAGTTAGTGGAAATATCTAATTTTTCCACTAATCCTTGTCCCATTGCTTAAGTATTTAAGGATTGTGGTGGTCTTTTGGAACACCTTAGTGTCTTCTTTTTCTTTCTTGATTTCCTCTGAAACTCTCTAAAACCCTAGGTTTAAAAAACATCTTCTAAGTGAAGGTTCGTAATATCTAGCTAACTTATATGTTAGTACCAGCTCACTGGTTATTACTAATGAACCCTTAGGTTACCATCGAAGTCATTTACATGCCTTTCGTACTACATACATAGATATTAGAATGGTGTGTGAGGAAGGAAACTTCCTGGTTCTGGATTAAGTGATGTTTATTCTTGCAAGCATGTTCAGATTTGATATATTGAGGATCTGATATGTATAATTATCTTCCTTTTATCTTTTTGAACTCACTAAGTTTGTATGAACTTACTCCGTTACATTTTCCTTCTCGAGGAAGACTTCGTTTGGAGGATGCAAGAATGTTGCTGTTATTGTGAGCTGTCTGTATTGTTATTTATCATGCATGACTCTTGGGGGTGGCGTATAAATGTATTATGAAAATGATTTATATAAAGAACTTCCATTTTGACAAGACTCTCTTTTTACGAGATATCTATTAAGTATAAATGCCTAATTTGAATCATTAAATTTTGTCTAATGAAGTTATTATATTTGAACTTATACGCTAAAAGGCTTGAACGTTATCTTTTAAAATTGTTAATGGTTCAAACTTTAGGAAAGAAACAACTATCATATGTTTGATATCTAAAACTAGTAAAATTTTATAAAGCTTCTGCCAAAATGCTTTGTAGTTGGGTTGATTTCAAGTAGTTCCACACCATACTCAGATCCAAATATTGAGTTGGGTTTGGTGTGTTACATAGAAAATGGTTTAATCTGCTGTAATGAATTGCGGTAGATTAGTATTGAAGTATGTTATGAATTGTTAATCCCTTTGAAACATTTAGGTGTGCCATAAGTAATAATATCTATGTTCTTTCTTTGGAACTTAGTAAGTTCGTATGAACTTACTCCATTAACTTGTCTTTCTTAGGCTTACTAGCAGAAGGAATACTTTGTTTGAAAGACTATGCCAGAATGCTGCTGCTATTATGACCTACCTATTTTAATCTATATAATGAATGACTCTTGGGGGTGGGGTATAAATGTAGTTTGAAAACGATCTATATAAAGAACTTCCATTCTGACAAGACTCTATTTTTATGTGATTTCTGTAAGGTATCAATGCCTGATTTGAATCATTACATTCTATTTACTGAAGTTATTGTATTTGAACTTACACGCCAAAATGCTTGAACTTTATATTTTTAAACTGTTAATGATTCCATTCAAACTTTAGTAAAACAGCAACAATCATATGTTTGATATCTAAAACTTGTGAAATTTTATAAAGCTTCCGCAAAAATACTTTGAAGTTAGGATTATTTTAAGTAATGGCACACCATACTCAGATCCAAATATTGAGTCGGGTTTGGCATGTGTAACACCACTAACCCGTATCTATCACTGGAATAGGGTTACAAAGTATTACCAAAAAAATGTAACTTAAAAACATTCATTTCCAAACATTTCATAAATCATATTGTAATCCATTCAAACACATGCATATTGTCCCTTGTTCGAGCCCTCTAGGCCTTATAAACACTTTAGGAATGATTCAGGACTAAATCAGAAAAATATGAAACCTTAAAGAAAAAGTTAGAAAAATTCACACTGCAGGGGTCACATAGCCGTGTGGCCAGGCCGTGTGAATCACACAGATGAGACTCACACCCGTGCCTCAGGTGATGTAACATTCAAAATAGGGACACACGACCATGTCCCAGCCCGTGTAACTCTCTGACTTGGGTCACACGGCCAAGCCACATGCTTTTGTGCCAAGCCGTGTAACACTCAAAATGGCCTCACACGCCCATGTGTCAGGTCGTGTGCTAAGTCATGTAACTTTTGAAAAGTAACCTTTAAAACCTATAGGGGACACACTTCTGAGACACATGCCGGGGTCTTAGGCCGTGTGGACAAGAAAATTGCCAAAATCGAGTCATTTCTTTCACCCCTTCAAACATGAACCTACAAACAACTTGTACATATAATCAAGACCTTAAACAATACCAAAATCATGCATAAAATGACCAAATATATATAACAAATATCTATACAACCAATATGCCAAGAGGCACCTCAATCATAATTCATTAAAACTATCTAGACATGTGCTAATTTATCATTTCATCAACCATTCATAACTAACCTATTTCCATACCAAACTTACCATATTTGACCACACTTATAGTAATACAAATAGCTCATAACTACTTCAAAGCATAACCCAACTTGGTCACATTATAAACATACCAACACATACCAAATTTGGTCATTCAAAACTCACATCAACCTAGCCATATTAACATCAACCATCAAGGCATCAAAATACCATAAGTTCCACAAATTGAAAACAACATTACATGCCATAAACATCAATTAAAAATTAAACACAAATCCACTTATACATGTCATTATAACCATGACTAAAATATAAAAATCTACTGACATAATCTCTGGATAGTGTGATAGATCTCCGATGAGCTTCCAAGCTAATTGAGCTTCCGATAATCTATAAAACATAGGAAAGAAACCAATGTAAGCATATAATGCTTAGTAAGTTTGTAAATCATGAACACAGCTTACAATTTCAATGCAAAATCTTATAAAATACACATAAATCAATCCAACATAACTTGGCACAAACCTAAGCATCAGTAACAACACAAGTTAGTGATTAAACACATAACTTAACCAAAATCATCACATGGTAAGATAGATTTCATGGATATATCACATTTAAATTCATAATTTCTATAAACATGGTTACACATGCTTTGATCAACATCAATTCTTACCTTTCCATAAGTTTATAATATAGTCAATTGAAAAAACTTATCGTTCTTTCCCTTTACATGCCCGTTGAACCACTTAGAATAATATCGGATACGCGGGAAGCTCACACAAAGTGTGCTAACATATGGTTGAAATCATTCCTTTTCCTTTTTCCTTTACATCATTGCTCACTTGAGCCATAAATGGGTCTGCTCAAACAAGCTTACGGTTGGAATGTAGTTACACGATGCTGCTCACACAAGCTGACAAGTAACCACTACAAATACCGAAACTCAGCCATCAATAGGACATTCAGGACCAGCACCCGAAACATGGTAACCCTAATGACAAGTCACTTGTATCCTATATATTCTTAAGGTTCAAATGGGGCTCGATACTCATTGTATGTTATTGGATTTCTTTCGTAACATGATATGATAAATAACATAATAGCATATAAATCATATAACATTAAAGCATTATTTAAACATACAAACTTACCTCGATTTTAAAGATGTCGAAGTATGATTCACTAATCTGAGACTTTATGTTTTCCTTGATCTAGATACTTTTATCTTTTCCTTGATCTAGATTTGTTTGAGGCTTAACTTGATAATCACAAAGAAGGCTTGCCCGAACCTAGCAAGCTTCAATGGAGATTTCTTTTTGTTTGAATTTTGGTGGAAGAGAGGACTTAAAAAGATGACACTTTTGTTTTATGGGGATTTTACTTAACTTATTCATTTAATTACTTAATTGACCTTAGTAATTAACCTTTCATTTAAATGATGTCCAAAAAAGTCCACCAACATTATGAATGGTTTAATTACCACATAAGTCCACTCATATTAAAGATTCATAGCAATTTGACCCTTTACTTATAGAGTTCTAATTTTGCCTCTTTTACGATTTAGCCCTTATTACTTAATTAAGCATGCAAACGTCAAAATTTCTTAACAAAATTTTTATATGACTCTACTAACATTCTATAAATATTAAAATAATAATAAAATAATTGTTTTCATGTTAGATTTATGGTCCCCAAACTACTGTTCTGATATCATTAAAAACGGGTTGTTATAGCGTGTTACATCAAAAATGGTTAAATCTGCTACAACGAATTACGGTAGATCAGTATTGAAGTATGTAATGAATTTTTAATGCTTAGCTTAACAATGGTTTGGTTTGGTAATGATTTGGAATGTACTTTTGGCATTTAAAATGGTACTTTTGGGAGGTGAATTGGTATGAATCATGCTAGTATGTGGTTGATGGTTGATTGGTGTTTCTTGTTCAGTAAAATTATAAGTTTGATGGATGATTGAAAACTGTAATTTGTTTGGAAGATGAATGTGTCATTTATACATGTTCGAGTAAGGTTTGTAAGTGCTTATTGCAGGTGAAGGTACTTGATTTAGGCATAAGTTGAAGGTGTGATGTGATGGCTTAGATTTAGGTAGAAAATGGTACATTTTTTTCTAAAGGAGTATGTCATGCCACAACGTCAAGCGATGTTCGTTGTGATAAGTTTGAACTTTAAGCCATGACAGAACGAAAAACCCGTCACCGCAATGAGGAGATCATTTGGCCAAGTCACTATGTTGTGCTACAATGACGAACCCCCTCACATCATGACTTCAACTCAAAGATTTGAAACATTTACAAAATATTTCTCATTTGATTTCAGGTTAACTTTAGGGCATTCATATGCTTGTATATGACTCGAAGAAGGCTGATCTTGATATTAAATGCGTGAAATGTTTTTGTTTACCTAAATGATGATTTGAAATAATTGAATTATTATGAATTCGTTAGAAATTACTCTGGCAATGAATGCGACATCTCATAACTTAGACCTGACAATTGAGTCAAGTAATAGTGTGTTACATATATCGACTATAAAAGTCTCAAATACGTTTTTGCCCAAAAGGAATTGAATTGGAGACATCATTTCTGGATTGGATAGATGAAATATTATTATTTTGTAATTGATTATCATCCTGGAAAAACTAATGTGGTATGTAAAGCCTTAAGTCATTAGCCAATTTGAGGTCTTTGTTCACTCACGTGAGAATTTTTAATGATGGAAGCTTGCTAGCTGAACTGAAAGTAAAATCAATGTTGATTGAGTAAACTTGAAAAACGCAACTTGTGGATGATAACCTAGTTGAGAAAATAAAACTTTTTCAACAAGGTAACGGTGAGAATTTTAACATCACTAATGATGATTGCGTTCGACTTCGCAATCGAATTTGAGTACTTAGCAAGGTTGAATTAAGTAATTGATTCTTTTTGAAGGTCATAATGGTCCATGCACTGTGCATTCTAGTGGTGCAAAAATGTATCGTAATGTAAGAGACTTGTATTGGTGGATGAGTATGCAAAGGGAAATTGTTGAATATCTCGCAAAGTGTTTGACTTGTGAGTAAGTTAAAGTTGAACATCAAGTTCCCCCTATTTTAATTCAACCTATTTCAATTCTTGATTGGAAATAAAAATGAATTTTTGTAGTAGGTTTGTCGACTTCTTCGAATAAAACAAATGTCATTTGGGTAATAGTTGACTATTTAATGAAATCTACTCATTTTCTAGCAATGAGAACAAATTGGTCACTTCCAAAGCTTATTGTGGTATACATTCTCGAAATAGTAAGACTCCATAGTGTACCTGTTGGATCTAGTGCCCTAAGTGTAGTATATTGTCCTTAATGGATTTTGCACGCAAAGTAAAATGGAAGAAAATATTAGCTTACTAGCTATCTAATGTTTAACTAATACTAAGCCGTATTATGTGGTCAGATCGTAATACGAAAAGACAACTTATATTAGTAGATGAACCTTAACATGTTCTTAGTCTAATTAAAAATGAGCAAACTGATTAAAAGACTAATATGTCGTCTATCAAATCTAATGAGGGAGATGTTTTGTCTTGAGCTTTGGAATGAATGTCTCATAAAAGATAGACATAGATGTGACTGACTGGACTAACAATATATAGAATAGGACCCAAATATTATAGATCTCAAATCCATTTATAGATATACTCACTTTTAACACTTATAGTGTAGCATACCACAATCCTAAGTGGATGATGGACTATATATGCATAAATCATATACTTTTATTTAAGTAAAAAACATAGTTCAAATAAATTAGGATCTAAAAGTTGGTGCATTGGGTATTCGACTTCTGCAATATTTAGCATCATTCACAATAGTGGAATTCATAGCCCAAGAAATGGGTAAATCATATCCTCTCATTGGCATTACATGATAGATGAAAAGTAAACGTGACAAGGGTCATTTGTCTTTATGACAATTGACTTAATTACTATTTGATAGTAATTGACTTTTCATAAAGGAAGATGTAATGGTTACCATAAGATAAAATCGGATCATATTGGGAGAACAAATTTATCCCAAAGAGATTTAGGATATCCTATGAGGGTAGCACACTTATAACAAAGTCATTGGATGAGTACTGATCGAGTAGCTTTTGTAATGGTGTGTAATTGGGGAGAGCTCACTCATGATACTATAGTGAAATGACTTCATGACTAAATGAGTTTACAATTAGTAGGCAAATAATTGAATCTTAATTATAAATCATTTGGGCCTTAATCACATAAGTCCAATTGGTCCCTCCACTAACTCTTTGAAACTAGAAATGAATTGCATTTAGGACCAAATGAACAAAAATGATAAAGTTAGAGAAATAGGTTACATTTGAAAATGAGTGTGGTCTCCCACTAAGTGTGGAAATGGCCTGAGAATTAATTTAAGTTTTTTGAAGTATTGTTTAAGTAAATAATTAAAGTTCAAAAATGAAATTAAATTAATTGGTCATTATGATTTTGTTGAATGTAGAGATTAAATATATTTTGTCATAAATTCTTTTACGGTAAAGTTCCATTACTTTAACAGAATTAGAATTGGATTAAGAAAATTATTTAATTGGGAAATAGAAGAAAATGTATCGGGTTGGATTAAATTATAAATTTTTGGGTTAAAAGTCCAAGAGGCATCTAAAATTGGACCTAATATAGGAGAGGCCCAAAATCCCTCATAATTAGTGTGAGGGGAAACAAACCTAGTATAATTAACTAAGGTTAGCTGCCCCTCTCTCCTAATTCAACAAGGGGATTGATTTTTTCTATTAAATAAGTATTACTTGTATTCTATTAATTTAACTAGGGTTAATCTATGTCTCCTTATAAATAAATGGCACTGATAGGGATAAATATACAAGTTTTACACACAACTTTGAGATATTGTGATTCTGCTAAAAATACTAGTAATTTATTTCTAAATATAAACTCTATTTTCTGGGAATAATAATTCTATCAGTTTCTATAAAAGAAAGAGATTTACTATCCTACTGAAACTAAGAAAATTATTTTTTCTTTAATTCTTTATTCATAATTGTTTGAGCTCACACTCAAAGCGATTTGTTGTATGAGAATAATGGAGAATGTTAATTTGTTGAAAGTCAAGAATGTCAAAGATCCGTCTATTGGAAAAATTCTGGTTTGAAAATGGTTTTATTGACATTGAAATCCTTGTCGTTCTCTACTTTCAACCAAATGGTCTTCTTCACTATTCTCATACCACGCTTCAAGTGAGGGCTCGACCGGTTTGAATCAGAGCACAAAAGTGGAAATAGGTATTCCAAAAAATAGATTTAATAGTTCACAATAAATTATCTCTATTTTCGAGCAGAGTAACAATATCTTGAATTTCTGTCAATAGCCCTACAGATGCCATCTATTTATAGGAAAATGAGGTGGAACCCTTGTTAAACTATAGAAGTTTATTTCAACTAGATAAATGAACTCCTAGTTTATCTAGGAGTACAGGGGGTGCCAACCCTATCTAATAATACAAGGATTTGGCATTCCCCTTATTAATATGAGGGGCTTTTGGGTCCCTCTAATATTAGGTCCAATTAGAAATACTTCCTGGGCCTTTAACCCAATGCTTTATAATTTGATCCAACCCTATATTTTGTTGTTCTCTTTCCCAAAATAAACATCTCAATATATTTCCAATTAAATAATCTTCTCAACACAATTCTAAATTCCGTTAAAATCATGATGACTTTACCGTAAAATAATCCATGAGAAAATATATTTAATATTTTCACATGCAATGGTTCATTATGACAAAAATATTTATTTCCATTTTCTAACTTCATTTAATTCGAAAAACATAAATTCATTTCTAGGTTATTTTCATTTTTCATTATCATTTTCATTTTGGAGAAAAGCACATACATTTCCAAATGATTTCATTTCTCCATTTTCATTTTCATTTTGGAGAAAGTCATAATCATTTCCAAATGCTTCCCATTTCTCCATTTTCATTTTCATTTTGGAGAAAGTCATAATCATTTCCAAATGCTTCCCATTTCTCCATTTTCACCTTTTTTATTCATTTCTGTTAATTTGATTCAACATGTAATTCATTTCTAGTTTCAATGAGCTAGCAGAGGGACCGATCAAACATATGCAATTGAAGCTTAAATGATTTATAGTTAAGTTTTAGCTTTTCACCTATTAATTATGAACTCATTTAGCCATGAAGTCATTCCACTATAGTATCGCAATTAAGTTTCCCCCATAGCTTACCATTACAAAAGCAACTCAATCATTGCTTGTCCAATTACTTTGTCATAAGTGTGTTACTCTCATAGGATATCCTTAATCTCTTTGGGATGATATCTATTCTCCCAATATGATCCCATTTTATCTCATAGGAACCATTACATCTTCCTTTATGAAAAATCAATTACTATCAAATAGTAATCAATTAGCTTGATCAATCAACAGAAATAGTTAAGAAAGGCGGTGAATTGGACTTTTAAAAATTTGTGGAGGCAAGACAAGAAAATTTGAAACAATGAAAAAAATAATTTAGAGTGGTTCAGACCGAATTGCCTACTCCACTACCTTAGCTTTTGAACACTAAGGATTTTCCCAAATTGATGAATTTGATTCAAACTCCAACGACAACTCCCTTAAAATTTATACCTAAATTTATTACTTAATCCCTAATAAAAGAGTAAACAAATGCGCAAACAAGGAAACAATTCTTACAAGATTAAGATGTTTTCCAATTAAGTACTCACACAATAAAAACACTTGAGCTGATAAAACGAAAAGAATTGTTCATAAGTGCTTGTAAGAAAAGATGAAGAATTGAAGCATAAAAGATTGATAATGAATTTTTTATGTATCTTGAAACTCTTTATCTTTTGCAATCTCTTTTGTTGTTGTAGAACCTTTGGAAGCTAGTATTTATACCTCCTAATTGATTTTCAACCGTTTGAGTTGGTGGGAAATTGAATAGAGCCATTGGAGATGTAAGAATTAGTACATTAATGTCTCCTACAACAATATGTATCGATACCTTTGAAGGGGTATCGATACTTTTGGCATTTAATGCCTAAATTTAGTGATCGTTAAAGCTTATAGTATCGATATAATATAGGAAACATTGATACTTTCTATAAGGTATCAATACCTTGGGGAGGGTATTAATACTCGGGAAATTTCTTGTTTAATATTCAAAACAACAAACCTTAAAACGGTATTGATACCAGGGGAGGGTATCGATAATTTTTTTATAGATATCGATATTTAATTGCATGTATTGATACTTAACACTTTTGCTCAACTTTCCCACGAACTCAAAATGTCAATTTCGTGTCGATACCAAAAAAGTTATCGATAAAAATATAAAGGTATTGATACTTAATGATAAGTATTGATACTTTTGAATTTTGCTCCAAATTCCTTAAAGTTAGAATACAAATTTCGTATTGATACCAGGCATGGGTATTGATAAATATGTTCAGGTATCGATACATAATGATAAGTATTGATACTTTTTATTTTTGCTCAATATTTCTAAAATTCGACGCTTAAAACGGTATTGATACTTTTAGAAGTATCGATACTTTTTCTAAGGAAGAAGTTTTTCACTTGTTTTAAAATGTTTGAAAGGTTTGTGAACTTGTCCAAAATATTTTCTTAGTGTTCAAAAAAATTTTCAAAGTGTTTAAAGATAAATTAGAGTTAAGAAAATTTTGAAATAGATTTTTACTTTGGACTTTATTAAGTCTTTGTTCAAAAATAATTTTTATTCAAAAACATTATCTTTGTTATATAAAAAAAATTTATCAAATAAAGCTTAGTTTAACATTCATGAAAAGTCAATTAATATCAAATAGTAATAAAGTCATTCATCACAAAGATGAATGACCCATGGCCACATTTGCTTTTCATCAACTATATAATGCCAATGAGAGGATATAATTTACCCATGTCTTAGGTTATGAATTTCATCATTGTGAATGATGCTACATACTGTAGAAGTCGTATACCTAATGCACTAGCTTTCTATTCCTTATATATTTGAACTCAGGCTTTTACTTAATCAAACAATACGAGCAACATGTGGTGCCCCAGACCCATCCGAGAGGGTTGATCCAAATTCGAAACGTCACATTAGCTACTTACATGACAGTCCTTACCAACAAAGGGGGATCACAAAACCCTTTTTTCCATGTCTGAGCTAAGGGTAGGTTCAAGAAAATTAGAATCGTTGGCTTAATGAATCCAAATAGGCGCTCGGTGAATGGAATGAATGAGATTTGTGGGGTTGCATGGAATTATTTTAATCAGCCCTTTAAATCTGAAGCGCATGGTGATGATGAGAGGTTCTTAAGTTAAATACAAAGAAGTGTTACCTATGAGATGAATAATGAGCTAAAATAGCAAATCACTAATGAGAAAATTCTAGAAGCTTTTAATCAAATGGACCCCTGTAAGGCTTCCAGTATTGATGGGCTTTCTGGTTTATTTTTTAAAGAAAATTGGGAGGTAGTTGGGCAGCTATGCTCCAATTTTGTCACGATATCTTTAATAGTAATAAGGATATTTCCATCATCAATGAGATGGTGGTGGTCCTCATTCAAACGATTAAGGATCCAAAAGAGATGACTCACTTTCGTCCCATTAGGTTGTGTCGATTTATTTTTAAAATGATCTCCAAAGTCTTAGCGAATAGATTAAAGGTGGTTCTCCCTTAATGTATCAGTCAGAACCAGAGTGCCTTTGTTCCGAGTCTAATGATACACGATAGCGTCTTGATTGCCCACGAATTAATGCATTATCTCCAGAGCTCTAAAAATAGACCGAACGAATGTTGCATGATTATGCTAGATATGAGTAAAGCCTAAAACTGGGTTGAATGAAATCTCATTGAGAAGGTTATGATTCGCATGGGTTTTGATGCCTCTTGGATCGAGAAATTTATAAGGTGTGTTCGATATGTTAGATGTGTGGTTAAGTGCAATTCAATGCTCTCGGAGGTCATTGTTCCTGAAAAAGGTCTTCATCAAAGAGATCCATTGTCCCCTTACCTTTTTTATTTTATATGGAACCTTTTTCTCGAATGCTCATTCACGCTCAAGAGGTTGGCAATACCTGTGGAATTAGGGCTAGCCAAAATGGCTCTCATATTAATTGCTTATTCTTTACTGATGATGCCCTTCTTTTTGTTAAAAATAAAATAAAGGAGATTAACACTTTTGTGAATATCCTTAGGGATTTTGAGCAAGAGTCAGTTTAGAAGATTAACCTTGCGAAGTCGATGTTGATGTTAAGTCCAAACACCCCGAGGATCCAAAAGCAGCAATATGGCAATTTATGGGAGATACAGATTGTGACAAATTAGACTTTTATCTTGGTCTTCCTCTCTCCATTGGAAAAAAGAAAACAGGTGTTTTCCAACATGTCATCGACATTTCTCTAATAGGATTAATAGTTGGTCAAAACGATTATTATCCTATGGTTGTAAGGAGGTTTTTATTAAATCAATTTTACAAGCCTTACCTACTTATAGGATGTTTTTTTTTCTTATGCCTAAAGAAATCACGAAGGAGACGCTATCGAAAATACGACATATGTGGTGGGCTAACAAAGAAAAAGGGAAAGGTTGGGTGATGCTTGCTTGGGATCAAATCTGCTTCCTGAAAAGGATGGGGGGCTCGACTTTAGAGATCTTTGACTCTTCAACTTAGCACTTTTAGGGAGACAAATCTAGCAATTGCTTTTATATAAGGATATGCTATGTTACAGAATTTCTTAGCTCCAAGTATTTTCCAAATGGTGATACTTTCAACCCCAAAAAAATTGACAAGCCTTTTTTTTATGTGGACTAGTATTTCAAAGGCTGCCAAAATCCTTGAAGATGGCTTTAGCTGGCAAGTGGGTAATGATAACAGTATAAGATTATGCATGGACAAATGGGGTTTTGAGGGTCTTCATGGAAAGTCATTATGTCTTCCATCCTCTTCTATTCGGGAGAAAGTGGTTCATGATCTATGGCTTCCTTACTCAGCTGCTTGGAACGTGAAGAGGGTTTATGAGCTCTACAAGGAGATGCTAGTGAATCATATCTATGATATCCCGATTATATCAAATGGCCCGAACGATAAAATGATTTGGTTCCATACACTCATGGTTCTTTTACTACTAAGTCTACTTATTCTTGGCTCCTTCTCAAGTAGGTCGGTGGAACGACAAAAATGTGCAAGTGTACACAATCGCAACAAGTAATAAAGTAACAAGTAAATGTCAAGTTATCGTACCCACAGGGACTATGAAAAGAATTATTTATGAATGTTATTTAAAACACTTTGGTGAAGAAAATTATTTTGTTTGAAAAGAGTGATAAAAAACTAAGATTTTAAACTAAGTGAACTAAATAAATAAATCTCAAATGCACGATTTCAAAATATGATTTTAATCAAGATGACATAATTGTGTTCGATTAATTACATTTCTTAACTTAGAATTATTAAACTCATGTTTATATTGTTACGAATAAGTTCACCACAACTCGATAATTTGCTAACTTCTGAACATACTCACCTGCCAAAATCCATTTATCTCTTGGCTATATCCCTATTTCAATTCAATCGATTAAACAAATCTTAATAGGCAAATATATTATTGCACATACATACTTATTAAATCGAAATAACCTCTTGTACATATCCCTATGTTAATTCAAACAATTAACTCGATTTATTAAGCACATAAAAGACTATGTGAGGTAAAAAAGTATCCTTACCTTGAAACAGTTTACTCACAATAAACTTGCAAGTTATGCAAGGCAAATGTATTGTCAGATACCATTGCTGATCTAACCCTCAACTACCTTAGATGATTAAACATGCACTGATTAAGTACTGTGTCCATTAATTACAATT
>CM025250.1:8102399-8117954 GCA_013677275.1 Gossypium schwendimanii
ATCTTACCGAGGCCTATAACAACATAACACAATTTTAATAATTTTAACAAACAAAATGCAATCAACCTAGCACAAATTAAATTCAAGCTAAATTTATTAAATTAACCATTCCAACAACATAAATATTCATAGATATGTTCAGTAAAATAACAACAAAAATTAAAAAGATAGGGAACAAGAATCAAATCTGATATTTTTTCGTGGCTTGACTAGTTACTCCGTTCTTCCTTTTCCATTGTCCTCGTTGACCAAGGTTACTATGAAAACTTAATTGCTACTCCAAATAGCTGATGAATGCCCCTTTCCCGAGAGGAGAAATCAGCACGAGAGCAAGGGGAATTTTGGAATGGAAAAGAATAGTGAAAATAGAGAGAAGAGAGGAAAGATGTGAATGCTTGAGATGTGTTTCTAAAATGACCAGCCCAAGGGGGTTTTATAGCTGAGGAGGGCTACTAAAAATAGCTAAAATTATTAGCCAAAAAGCCCTCCTTGGTCGGCCACACATGTGGCAAGGTTGATGGTTTCAACTTTGCTAATTTTGGCTTGCGGCAAATCTATAAAGCCACCAATTGTGAAGGGGATTGAGTGCAAATTGAACAAGTCTTCAAGGGCGTCTTTGCAAGCTTAAGTAATCAACTAATATGCTAATTTGGGTTAGCTATTGGGATGATTTTTGGGCTATCCATTTCTTGGTTGGTTCGGTTCACTCAGTTCAGTTCAACTGGACCATTTTTTCATAATTAATTAATAATAATTTATTAACCCAAATTAAATTAGATATAAATTAAAATTAGTTATATTATCAATTAATACATATAATTTGGACCGTCTTAGGCTGAAATTTAGTTCGCCTCGATCCTTCAAATTGCTTCTCGATTTTACGCTTCTAGTAGTGTATGTCGAGCCATTTTTTGCCCTTTGTACAAATCTGTCAAAAATAACCAAAATTCATCAAAATTAATTATAAAATTAACTAAAATTCAAAATGTTCATATTTTAAGTGCACTTCATTAATTTTGTAAAAATTAATTATTTTTTCAACAAGAACTTTATCGAAACTGTATGATTTTAAGTTAAAAAAGGTATGTAAAAATGTCGAAATTTTCGTGTTTCCAGTCGGTCACGATCCACATCATCTTTTTTGGAAATTCATATGGAAACTTAGGGTTCTTCCGAAGAAACACAACCTGTTACATCATGACGGCATGATTACTCACTCACGACGTCACCTGGAAGGGGGCTTTCATCCCAGCGACGCAATAAACGACATCAGAACGATGATCCCTCGTGGCAATGTCGTTTATGGCTCGTCACGATGTCAACTGCAATATGTACAGAAAAATCACAGCAATCTGTATATGACACTTTGACTCAAAACTAGACGTACCATTCTATGTTTTCATGCTCATACCCTTATTATAACATGTCGAATAACAAACGGAGATCATATAAATTATGCTCAACTACACAAGATCATACATTAACATACTTTGGCATTCAATCTAATTATTTATGCTAGCATGCATTTCTAAAGTCCCAATTCAATTTAATTTGTAACACCCCCAACCCAATCCAATTTGATGGACCCGTATCTTGGGCATTACCAATGAAAATTGACAAAACTTAATCTAATTATACCTGTTACAATCATTTGACATCTTACTTAATGAAAAATTTTCAACTAAAATACATGAATACAAATAAAATAGGTAATCACAACTACATCACTTGGTAATTAAATTATAGCAATATCTAAATTGAAATCACATTCCACGACAAATGCCCCAAGATAGGGTCTTCTGAGTGACAAATAAGACCTTGAACACGTCACCAAACTAGCTCTGTATGCTTAATAACTCGATACGACACTTTTTGGCATAGTCTTGGCATCGTCCCTCCTAGCGCAAACCCACATCATCTCACCTGTAACATAACACAAACAAATAAGTTCACAAGAACTTAGTAAGGAGAACATCATTTACCTAAGTCATATTTTCACATTGCAACTGATAATTTATATACACGATCTCATCGTTCTTGACCTTCAACTTTGTTTTTGTTGGATACTTCCTGAAGTTTTGTTCCTTCATACTGGTTTGATACTATACCTCATTCTGAAATTATTTTCTTTTTATTAAAAAATGTCTTCGATGCATCACTTACATCCTTCATTCTTTGAGTCATCACCTCATCACGATTCCAGAAGGAAAACATAGGCAGATTATAGATACTTCCTTTGATCATACAAATTCGTGCCCTTAATCAAGATACATTTTCAATGCTTACACATTACATCTCTATGTCTCTTCAATTAATTACTTTTGACCAAGTCTTATCTTTACATAATACCTTACCATTAGTCTATAGATACACCTTGCCCTTAACGACTCCATTCATTACGCTTAAAAGCCATACAAAACACACCACTAGGGAAATTCATTAGATTTTGACATGAAGGCCTTATCGTGACATGCCGCAAAGAACATCCTTCTAACTCTTCATTAAGAGTCCTATTAAGACATGGCACAGTGCAGTCCATCCAAAGTACGCCAGAAAGGCTATCCTTGTAGAATTCACCACAAAGGCTATCATTTCATATTTCGTCACAAAGGCTACTCTTTCTTATTTCGCCACAAAGGTGTTGCTTAAAGGTTTGTCACGAGGGCATTTTCTTTCCTGGCGTGTTTGTGATATGGATTTGCTTGGACTCACATTTTGTGAGATTTTCCCATTATCTTCCTGGAACACACAGGAAACCCCATTAGGTAATAACTATCCTTTAATCCCTTACAGAGGGTGCCATAGTCATGGACTTTCCATTCAGAGTTCATGTTTAATGTCCCAACGGACCCCTTTGAACATCACCATGGTGAACAGACACAGACTCTCTTGATTATCTCTTCATGCACCTATATAGTCTAAGCCTAACCTTTTATTCCACCAACATACACCACATACATTTCCAACTTACAATACACATTCTAGGCATACATATATATAACCATACCACAGCATCACATTACTTATTCACCATTCATCATATAGTTGAACTTATTAGACTCCATACCATCTATACATGCTATCCTCAGCCAACAACCATACATTCATAGATATCCTTTTGCAATTACTCATGTAGTTACATAATATCATACCGTACCTTTCATGATCTCTGCTTCATATTTCGTTTAGTATCCTACCGATCTCTTTGCATGAACAGTACATATGCAAAAGTCAGTAGAGAGACTCACCTAACAACCACGATAGCAACTCAAACCCTAAACCCAACAAGAAATTGTAGCAACCACTACTTATTAAAGAGGAGAACACCATTAAAAACTCATTCGTAACCTTTACCATCATCTCAAACCCATTAACCCTCATATAAAGCAATACGTCTTCATTTTACTATTCATGCACTTATTTAGACTGAATCCTTCATAACTTTAACATGTAGAGTCATAGTACTTACCTTGACATAGAGTAGTCACTAACAAGGAACCAAATTTATAACTCCAACTTAAAGGAGGAAATACTTTTGGGTTCCTCCAACTTCAGATAACAATACTTTAGAAGAAAGAAGGAAAACTTTCCCTCCACTACCCATACTATACACATATTTAACCTAAGTCCTTATTGAAACTTGGCAAGTGTCATAACTTTCAGGACTACCTTTATAAATTGCTTACAGCTGTAAAGAGAAACTAATTAAAAATTCAATAAATTATATACTTGGTTCTTCGGTTCTATCCATTTCTAACCAAAATGTTTTTAATGTATCTAGCATAATAACTTAATGAACTTGGCGTACAATACCTTCAGTGATAACTCCAACTTACAAAATTCTCAATACTCTTACCAAATTCCCTTTTTTAACAACACAACACATTCTAAGTTTGATCTTTACATAATATTCTAACATCAACTATACGCCCGATCTATACACAAAAATAACAATTAGGCAGATAGGTGGCATCTCACAGGTTACTTTCAAACTACTCGTCAAAACTTAGAACTAGCCAAAACTGGGTATTAAATACTCAACATACCAAATTTGCATATAAGGTAATTTTAATAGCATTATAGGTCCATACCTTACCATCTAGTCATTTTGCATTTATCCAAGCATTCATCCAAACATTTAAGCATCTATAACCGTAGTTCACTAAGGCGTATGCATGCTAATCAACATATAACCCTACCACTCATCTAACATCATTCATGCAACAATCCAAGTAATAAAAGCATCCAAAAACTAGTTATAAAAGTCTTTAAATAGTCCATAAAATGTCCATTCACAAACCAAAACAGAAGCTAAAGTCTATTCCTTCAAAATGATCCCACATTTCCATATTTTATTTTTTAAGGAAATCATCTTGATACACAATCAATTAGTTTTGCCTTGGGCTCACAAGCTTTCTCACTTTACCACTCCACTCAAGCTATTTATCTACAAAATAAACACAAGGGAGTGTGAGCTTAAACAAGATTTGTGTGCTGAAGATGCTATAATAAACCACAATATCAAGGGTTAAAAGCAAGACTAGAAAGCACATAACACTTATCACCATTAATCATTTGATCATGTTGATGCATTGGCATCTTGTGATTATGAAATATGTATAAAAATACAACACATTGGATACTTGGATCTCCATCACACCAATTACTCATAGAGTCTAACATGTCCCAAGTAAGTGTACTATTAAGCTAACACTCTTCAACACACTAAACATGTCCCAGTGAATGGAGCTTAGCTCTACATTCCCTTATCTCTCCAACATTTCCCAATTATCAAAAAACATATATAAATACTTAAATCCTATGGAATTCCAACTATATACAAGAATTTAAAGAGATGACAAGGTCAATATATCCGTATTACACATTCATTTTCTGGTTTATGCACACTTACACTTATAATATTTATCATGATCAAAAACACTTATCATATGTTCATGTAATGTAGTTTTAAGTACAATAACTTTGCTTTTTGAGTCACAAACACTTTCATATCAGATGTATGTATTAAACCAATAGATCAATAAGCATATTCTTACATATTCACATCCATTTCTTTAACATATCACATACACATTTGATCACAATTCATCATCATTTGCAAAATATTATAGCTTAAGGAAGAAACACTTACTCTTGGAACATAGGATATGTTTATTGGCTACCTAAGCTCCCATTTAACACACTGACTTGTGCATTAATTACAACATACCAGATCTCTCACCTAAATTAAGCTTTGCTTCAAGCTAAAGCTCAAATTAGCTTTTGCTTGCCCTTATCCTTACTTGTAGAGGCTCTCGGTTGATTTGTCACTTTGTATACACATTAAAGAAATTAAAAACATATAATGAGAAGCCACAAATTCATTTAAATATCAGCAAAATCATAGATCCAAGCTTCTCATTCAAAATATCGAAAACTAACTAGATTTATCAAAATAAGAGGTTATATCACTTGATTTTTGTTTCTAAAACTTAAATAAGTTTTTAAGCATCCTAAATATCATTTAATTATAGATCTAATTCATTAAAATTCTTTAAATTAACTTTTTCAGAAAAATCAAGCTCATAAGAACACAGAAAAGGGGAAAATGTCTAATTCATTAAAATTCTTTGAGGATTTGTTAAATTAAGTTTAAAAAAATTTTAGTTAGGTCAAAATGAATTGAAAATAACTTTAAAATAGTAACTTAGCTTAGTATTACGAGATCTACCATTTTCAACCCAAAAATCGATTTAAAATCATTAGATCTATTGAAATCTTGATTAAATCAATTAAAACACCACTTGAATTAACAATATACTTAATTTAATCATAAAAAGTTAGAATGTTACCACAATTTGAAGTAATCGACGAATTTAGGATCAAATTCAACCAAAAATGTGTTGAAGAATAATGATGAGATTGAAGGAGAAAAGATGAATTTTCTTCAAATTTGAAGGAGGAATTCATGTTTGGAAGGCTAGAAATTCTAAAAGAATGAATCAAATTTGAGAGAAGATTTAATTTGGTGTTTGGGAAATTGTTTTGAATGAGGTGAAAAATGAAAGGGAATGGACGATGGGGATTGTTAATAGGCAACCAATTTTTAAAAATTAGCAATTGCGCTTTTAACCGCCTCCAATTTTTTCCCTTTCTCAACTCAACCCTTGTTTTCATTTAAAACTTATTTTATAAATTATTTTCAAATTAGATTTCATTTTAAAAATTTGTTTCAAGCAAATAAATTCTTGGACACCTAATTTTAACTTCTTAACCTAAATTTTTAGTTCTAATTATTTTAATATTTTATTTTATTTATTCTTATTTATTTAAAAATCTAACCTAATTTTGGTGTCTAGCTCACTAACTCTCAATTTACTAACTCGATTCTACTAACCTAATTTTTGGGATGTGACACATGCATACATAGTCCGTAATCCACTCAGGATTTAGGTATGTCATACTATGAACATCACATGTGAATAAATCTATAAACAAATTCAAGATCTATTCTTCGTGGGTCTAGTCTAACTACTGTCAGTCTAGTCAGTCACATCTCTGTCTCTATCTTCTAGGAGTCATCGGCTCTAATGCCTAAGACAAAGCATCTTCCTAATTGGACTTGATAGAAGGTATATTAGTCTTTCAATCGATTTGCTCATTTTCAATTAGATGAAGGATGTGTTTAGTTTTTTCAACTAATATAAGTTGTTTTTTTGCATTACGATTCCACCACGTAATACTGTTTAGCATTAATTTAAACATTAGACAACTAGTGAGCAACATTTGTTTCTATTTTCCTTTTCATGTAAAAACTATATGAGGACAGTTATACAAAGTGTATTAATATAATCAATGGTTTTGTTTTAGTATCTTATCGGTTCGAAAAAATTACAAGTTTACAAATGAATATACTACACTCAGGACACCAGATCCAACATTGTCTCACACAAAGCACATGTACTTTTTGGGAAAAGTTTATTGCTATAAATATCACAAACTTACTTGGTTTTCAAGTTTTTAATTTTTCACTATACAAGAAAACCATTTCCTAACTGGATTTTTTCCAACAGTACCAATGTCGATTATCTCGGATCAAGATCCTCGTTTCACATTTAAATTTTAAAAGCAACTACATGATACTTTGGGTACAAGGTTGAACTTCATTGTTGATTTTTATCCCCAATCTGATGGCCAATGAAAGTATATTATTCAAGTGTTGGAAGACATGTTACGAGTCTATATCATCGATTTTGAACCTAGTTGGGAATGTTATTTACCTCTAACAAAATTTGTTTTAAAATAACAATTTCTAATCAAGTATTCAAATGGCTCTGTATAAATTTTTGTATGGTCATTGATGTCGAACACCTTTGTGTTGGTTAGAACAAGGTGAAAGAAAGATAGTTGGGTCAGTTTGATGCAAGAAACTGTAGGCAAAGTACAATTAATAAAAGACAAGTTAAAAGTAGCATTAGAAAGGCAGAAGTTATATGAAAATATGGAATGAAAGTAAATTGAATATGTTGTAAATGAGAAAGTGTTCTCGAAATTTTCTCTAAGGAAGAAAGTTTTGTGTTTTGGCCAGAAAAGGAAGTTAAGTCGGAGAAATATTGGGCGATATAAAATTGTTGAGAAAGTTGGTCTAGTTTATTATCGTTTGACTTTGCCACTAGATTTACAAAAGATTCATAATGCATTTCATGTGTCAATGCTATGAAGGTATTGTTTTGATCCCTCTCATGTGGTACCCGTAGAAATGATTGAAATACAACCTAATTTGTCTTTTAATGAAGAGCTAGTAGAAATCTTAGCTCGAGATGTGAAAGAGTTAGAAAACAAACATGTTTCATTAGTGATAGTTTTATGACAAAGCCATAGTGTCGAAGAGGCTACTTGGGATCCGGAAGAGTCAATGAGATCGCAATATTCTCATCTCTTTTCAGGTAAATTTCGAGGACAAATTTTTTTAACGGAGGGGAGATTTTTAACGACCTAATTTTAGTCAATGTCAAAAAATGCGATTTAAAGTCAAATTTCATAAATCAATCATAAAAACTAGAATAAAAGGATTTACGTATTTAATATGAGTTTATATTATTGGATGGTCGATTAGTTGAATCGAGAAAGCGATTAATTATAATACAATGACTAAATTACAAAACTACAATCACTATTAAATTTAATTTAGAAAATGATTTAGGGCTTAGTTACCAATTAAGCAAGGGACTAAATGGTTATTTAACCATTGTTACTTAAGATTTGGTGGGGTGTTATGATGGAATCCACTTAACATTATTATCATTATAATATAAAAATGGTCTTATGATAATAAATTAATTATGATTAATGAAATTAATTAAGTTTAATTAACTCCTTAATCTAAGTATAAATAGATAATATTAGTGAGAAAGAGAACTGTGTCATCTTCCTCTCTTAGTTTTACAATCTATGCATAACAGAAATTAAGAAAAATTATCTCTTTTCCATTCAACATTCGATCATTAAATTAATCAAGTGAGTAAGCTTAATTCCTAGTGATTTTTACAAATTCTTGATCATTTAAATTTAGTATTATCTGCTTATGTAGCAGAAATTCAAATTATTAGGTTAAATATAAGTTTTCATTAATGGATATTTGATGAAATTAAGCTTGTTTGTGATGAGATTGTGACTAATATGTTTATATTATGTTAGGATTAAATTAGAAAGTAATGAAAAGTGGTGGATTTGATTCAAAATTCAAATAAGCCTTATAATTAATTTTATGACATTAGGGATTAAACTAAATAAATTGAAAGTTGTTAAGAAACTATGCTATAAATTAAAATTTCGATGTCCCTAGTGAATAAATATAAAATCAAATTTTGATTTGATGTTAAATATTGAAATATATGAGAATTTCAAATCTAGGGACTAAAGTGAATAAAATACAAATTATGTTAAATTGTTGTGTTTTCTTGTGTTTGTGTGAAACTAATATTATTTCTATTATTGAATTTATTGCACGTAGCTAAAGACGATGTTAGGCCTTCTTAATATAAAGGAAAGGCAAATACCGTAGACAAGTAGCCTATTTCGGTTTGTGCTTTCATGAATTGTTTTAATAATAGCTTGATAGATTTTAGATGAATTGAGGTAATATAAATATGCTTGTCTCATGAAAGGTGAGTAAGCCTACACTTATGATGAATTGTTGCAAAATGTGAATATGAGATATATGTGTTAGTTAAGATAAGGAATCATGATTATGATATGTAAATAAATTGTTATATAAATGTTTGAGATATGTGATCTATATATGTAATTGAACATTGAATACCCTATAAATGGTCTCAAATTGAGTTGATTATAGTTGGCATACCATAGGATTACAGTACACGATTTTTACTTCAGTTTATATGATGAGGCGTAGAGCCCATATTTTACTTCGTACGTACCGATAAGGTGCTAGGCACACTTATATATTTATTTTGATTTATATCGATGAGACGCGAAATGCTATATACTTTGGATGTACCGATGATGCGCTGAGTGCTAGTTATATTGGTTTGATGGTTGGATGATCCATGTATTGGTCTTGAATCCGTGTCTTGTTAATAGAGATCATAAAATAAGAAAATTGTTAAGTGATATTGATTGATGATTTTAATTTGTATACAAACATTATAGCATTGATAATAGCCTGTAAAAGACAATGCGATACAGTTATTACGAGCCCTGAGGGTCGATACGATTATAAAACGAATCAATAGATTCAAGTATGAAATGAAAAAGTGAAATGGTTCATTTGATATACCTTAATTTTCATGTAATTGAAATGTATTGATAGATGAACTCAAATGATGGTATATGACATGATAATAAACATAAAGTATAGTATTAAATGTAAGAGACAAGAATTGTAAACATGATTTAAGTTTTGGTCGAATTTCATATTAAATTTATTTGGTAATTTGTTTATAGTTGATTATTGTTTAAATCATGTAAGCACCATTAAGCCCTATTGCTCAATGTACAGTTTTGTTTGTTCCCGTGCGGGTCTCGAATGAAAACTTTAGTAAACTCGAGCTAAAGCATCCAGTTTCTCCAAAATTAGCTCAAAAGACATCTCAATACCTTTTGTATGTATATATATGTTTTGAGTCGTGTCCAATGTACTTAGGTTTGTTGGTATGCTCTTACATTAATATTTGGAACTTTTGGTAGTATGACCTATAAAGTTTTAAAAGTTAAGTTTTATCACCTGATTTGTGATTATCTATGTTGGTTTATATAAGTCTAAATGTGTTAGTTGGTAGATTAAATCTTAATGTTTTTGATATTACGATTTAATGACATTTAATTGTTTTTACATGTGTTAAATTGGTGAATTACCAATGGTGTAATAATTGGGTATGTCTTGTGTACAATTAGGTGAGGTTTGAATGTTTGAAAGTATGCAATTTATGCTATTTGACCATTAATTCTCAAGACAACGAGAGCATGTCTTGATGCCGTTAGAACAAAAACTTACCATATTATGCATTCAATTTCTTAATGTCTCACAACATGTTAATTTGGACTCAAAACAAACTCATCTAGTTCTTGAGACTACTAACCTATGTCTCGATGCAAGGGTACATCGAAGCTAAATATCTTTTGCCCTGCTTTACGCCTAAAGACATAATCTTGTTTTTTTGAGACATGAAATTATCAAGCTAAAGTAGGAAAACAGGGGAGGTCTGTCTTAAGACCCAGTCTCGAGACTTGACAACTTTTTTCACAAGACATGAACTTCATTGTCTTGAGACGTGTAAACTTTGAAGAAAAATTTCAAAAACTTATGATTAAACTTGTCTCGATACATAGAGTTCTTGTCTCGAGGTATATTGTCAAAATTTGACAAAAAAGTTTGAATTTGATTCCGTTGCTTATATTAAACCTCATTTAGACCCGAATGCTTAAATTGTGATTGAAATGTATTTATGTGTCATAATTATATGAAATGACATGTATGTTTAGTATGAGTTACTCTAGCAATGAATGTGGCATCTCATACTCAGACCCGATGACCGGGTCAGATGTGGTGTGTTACATCAAATAAATTTCAATATCTTGTACCTTTTTCACAATTGTCCATGATGCTTTCTCATTTGGTAAAACCATTGAATTATCATTCCTCATCAATGTTCTAAATATCTTAGAGAGTTTGTGTGAGAGGAAAAAAACTGAGAGAAAAGTGACAAATGTGAAAAGAAAAATGTTATGAATTTTTTGGTTTTAGTGATTAGAGAGAGAAATTTATCTTCATATGAATTAATTTGTTTTAAAAAGTATTTTTTTTAAATGTGCGGTCATTTTTTTTCAAATATTTTTGTGTTCAATTTGCCAATGCATTAGTTAAAAATTATTTTGATAAATAAAATTTATTTCTCAAAAAAATTGTGGGGTTAATTGACCCCACAATCATCAATGTAGTTTTGCCACTAACTTTTGCTAAATATAAGTACCACATTAGAAAAAATACAAGTACCACATTAAAAAACAAATATTAAAATTAGGTGTCAAATAAAGTATTAAGTCAGTAATTTTACTCAAAATGGGGATTTAGTCATACTTTAATTTGACACTATTTGGTCCTCCTTCTATTATTAATGTTATATGTTAGCTATAAATCATTACCGCTATTAAAAAATAGCATTACCTGATTTTAGGGATGATAAAAAGACTAGACCTAACAGGTTTTGACCTAAACCAATTCAATAGGGTCATTATTTTTTATATTAGGTTTCTAGGCTGATCTAATTCCAAAATTTGTTAGGCCAAGTCATAGTTGGGCTTAGGAAAAAGCCACTCGCCTTGTGGTAATTACCAAATACCCTTTATATATAATATTAGTTTATAATATATGATAATAAAATTGATATTAGCATTTTCTCTAGCCTAATTATAGAAAATAATTAATAGTGTTGATACACAGATGGCTTGGTAGCGAAGATGGTTGATTCATCCTATACAAGATTGGTGAAGAGTCAGTGAGAAAGGTGGCTAAAGTTGGAGGAGAGAAGAAAGGGAGAAACTAAGGTTTGGTAGGGATAGTGAAAGTAATGGGTAGATTGCCTCTTTCCTTAGGCTCTCAACCTTATACATAGTGGTTGCCCCTATCCTAATGTGCCACATGTTAAGCAAGTATTGGTTGGTAAGAGGTAAGTGCCCTAGAGCCATAGGTTTAAGTATGTAGAATGATGTTACAATATGCCCTGGTCATCTCAGATGAGATATGATGGTTGAGATTTGATATGGCGATTATTGAGTGAACTCGTCTGTCGTGTAAATTGCTAACCAAAAAGGCCTCCACAAAAGGTGTCAAATCAAGGCGACTGCTCAAGACTAGTTAGGAGTCCCAAAGAGTTGTAACAAATAGTATTATTAAAAATAATAGTAACTTGAAGTAATATCACAATTAGAAAAGTCTTCAAGAATGTACCAAAAATCCTATACTCCATTTATGTTTTTGGAAGAATAAGCAAGAAAAAGTTTATTTTATTTTAAGAAAAATTATATTTTTTATTTTGATAAAAGTATTAGAAAAAAATTGTTGATATCATGTCAGTATATTTTTAATTATTCGGGTTGAGTTTAAAACAGGAAATTAATATTTATTTATTTTAAATATTGAAATGGATTTTAGTTAAATTAGGGGTATACCGAATCTCGGTCGAGGAAGCAAAAAATCATCCCACCTTACCATATCTAGCTGGTTGACGTAAAATTTATTTTTCTCTAAGTACTAAACTCAAAACTAAAAAAATAAGAATGTCATCCAAAAGGTAAAATTATTGTTATTAAAATTTTATTTATCAGTCTTCTAAAAATTCCAGTTGAATCTCATGATTTGAGTTTTTTAAAATTACATCAGCTAACTAATTTAACTTTTTAACTATGTTAATGATTTGAAAAATTATAACATTAATAAAATCAAGTCATGCGAAATTAAAATACAAGAGTATCCAATTTAATTTAATAAAAGATAAAAAGTAAACCTATAAAAACTAAATTTCATTCAAAACACATGTGAATCGAGATCAGTCCAAATAGACAGACATTAACCTATAGAATCAACAGAAAAAAATTATAATATTCTTGGCTCAATTTTTTTTTTATAACAATATAAATATCTATTATGAAAAATATAACTTGATTTTACCTAGTCGTGAAGCCGCCCAAAATTTTTCCACAATGCTCCGCTAAAGAAGCTTCATTTTCTTCAACTTGGAAAATTATTCGTATCGTCCACGATGTCTTTATAGTCTAACCCTATAAATAAGTCATCGTATTTCTCTTCTCCTTTTGCTGATCTCTAATATCCATAAATCTCCATTGAATGAATTTGTATAGCTTTTTAGCCAACAAAACGTTCTTCCAACCATCTTCTTCTTCATAAGTACTGTCTTCACTGTAGTTTCCATACATGGAAAATTATCAAATGTTTTTCCCTATTTCTTCATCCCCATCAGAAGCAAACATGGCACCTAATAGTTGTCAAGCTTTTAACAGTTTTCATGGGGATAGCTCAAATGGGTTGTTGTTGGATTGGAAGAGTAGCAGCAGTAGAAATGCAGAAAACTGCTTCATCCAGAAACCAGAAGTTGAAGAAACTGATAATCAGATGATGAAACCATCATCAGTTGGTAAACAAAAGGAAAAGAAGATTAGGAAACAAAGATATGCGTTTGAAACGAGGAGTCAAGTTGATGTACTTGATGATGGATATCGTTGGAGGAAATATGGGCAAAAAGCTGTTAAGGACAACAAATTCCCAAGGTTTGTTTTCAACTTATTATATATATCCTGATTGGCTTAGCTCCCTAGCTATCTTTACTCCTTAGGAATTATTGCAAACATGAGTTGCTTTGTTAAATTTATTATTGACTCTTTGTAATAGAAGTTAAATTGCATTTTTTTATATTAAAAAAAAAAAGCAAATTAACCTTATCAAAGAGCAAGCTGGTCTTTTTTGTTAAAAATTCTGTCCATTTTTAATTTTAAAAATTGGTTCTAGTACATCAAAATTAACCGAAAAAATGTGATTGTTTTTTAAAATAGAAAAGATCAATTTTGTATTTGATCTAACGTATAATGACTAATTTACTTATTTTTTAAGTAAAGAGAATAAAATGCAATTTAACTCTCGATACAAGGACCTCTATGATATTTTTACCAAGTTGCTGCTATATTTATTGTATCTCTTCTTTAGACTTAAAAAACTATTTCAAACATGTATGCACTGCCCCTTTCACTGCATGGATGCAAAAGAGTTTCTATAAAATGATGCATGCACAGCAACCTCCCAACCCTTTAATATCTCCCAATTTTTTTTTGAAGATTAGAAGAATATTCTAAAGCCTCCATGAAACCAACATTGCTTTTTTTTTTTATTAATTTTCAATTTTTTTCAAAGAATCATTCAAAGAAAAAAAAGATGTTTCAAATATAAGCCAACAACCTTAATAAATAAGTGCGGTACGTTAGGTGGCTTTATTGTATAATGATTTAGGAAAAACATTGGTGGACAGTCTATGAGTCCCTTTATATTTTAAACATCACAACTGCTTTACCGGATAACTTGGATTTTACGGATTTTTCATCAACAATATGTACTCATATTTTACTTCAGGGTTTAAGGGTTTTTTTCCAAAAAGATTAAGATTTATAATTTAGATTTAAAGCTAAATAATTTTTTATAGTTAAAATAGTAACTGATTGTTCAAATAATAGCCTAATAAGTTTAAACGGTAATAGTATATTAGCTCAAGGAGATTAAAGAGTGTGTTTGGATTCAAAGGCATTAAAAAAATAGTGAAATACTATTAAGTACATTAATATGAAAAAACATATATAATGATGAATTAGTTTTACATTTTTATATTTAAAATTTTAAAAAAAATTATTCTATCAAAATATTAGTAGACAATATTTTACATTAATGCCTTGTTTGGTTACTAGTTTAATAAAATAAAGGAAAAAACTTATTTATTACATATGTATTATAATTGTTACACATAAAATAAAGAGTAGTTAGTATTAATTTAAACTTGAAATTAGAAAGATTAGTAAAAACTTTTGTAAAAAATAAAATCTCTTCAAAGTAAGTGAAAATTTTCCCTTTCCTTTACTAAAAATGAACCTTAAAAGTGACTAAATATTACCAATTGAATTATTTTATTACTAACCATGTACTAAAACATGTGTAGAAAACAATTCACCCATCAAACATAGTATAAATGGAGCTCATTGAAGCGTTGTGGCTCCAGCTTACTCGATAATGGTGCAATGAGATTTTCCATAAATTTTGCACTGCACTGGTGCTTTCCGAACAGCTCTGTGGTGTAATTGGTGTAAAATAAGCACTAAAACTCACTGGAATGGAGTTAACTAGCCACTGAAAAAGGTCTAAAATTTTCCATGCAAATAAATCACCACAATGTTCCTCTTAAATCTAACAGACAAAAAGTCAGACAATTTGGTCTTAGAAATATTAATAGGATCTCAATCTATTTCATTATGTAACTG
>CM025250.1:8146733-8187808 GCA_013677275.1 Gossypium schwendimanii
TTAATCACATACTTACTTACTAAGCTATATGCTTAGCCCTCTTCCTTTTTCCTTGTTTTATAGTGTTACCAGTTCAACTCGGAATTCGGAAATAGTCAGGAACCCATCAACACTATCCACATATTTTGGTATTTTGTAATCAACATTACTAAATTATGGCATGTATAGATGACTTAAGTAGATGTATGTTATAAACTATTTAGTTTAAATGTTAGTTTATGTTATATGATAAATTATTTTTATACAATGCTGGTGATGATAGTTAAAGTGTTGTGTATAACTTGAATATAATTGAGAATATAAACGTTGGTTGGAATATTGGAATTGGTTGGATTATGATCTGAAAATGTGCAGGTGAGGTAATGTATATAAAAAGAGGACTAAGTCAAAATTTTTGTAAAAAAAATGTAATTTATCTTATTTGTGTTTTAATGATACTTTATACTCTGTTCTGACGAGGAACACGGGTAAGGGGTATTACAGTAATAAATAGATAAATTGAGATAAATTGTGAGAGTAGTTGCCGAAGCAATAACTTGAAAATAGTAAGAAAAAATATGATAGTGAAATTAGGATCCCCAATGTGAATATTCAACAGAATGCTAAGTGCTCACAAGGTAAAAAGGATAGGTGATTGTCGATGCATTAAACTGCAATGAATATCTTACCAAGCTTAACTTCTATATTTAATCTAAGACTTAAACATGCACATTAACCCCACCTTCCGATGCTGGCAATGAAGCACTATTAAGAACAAGTGGATTAACTTCTATATTCCTAGTCGATACGCTCTTTCAGCACAACTGAAATCAAGTTATTGCACCACTGATATGCTGAATCTTTTAGTAGAAATACTGCACACTTTACACATTTAGCTGGTTTACAAGATAACTCGTGGAAAATTCGAATAGTATTCTCTAACCAAAACTCAGCTCCCTTAGGATCATCATCAACTGTAGCCTTAAATTCTTTAGCCCTATATTTGTGAATTTTGTCAACTGGCAATTTATTAACTCGGACTGCTTCCATTCCTTAAGGAACGAGGAGAGCCGATTAAGGAAGAGGTGGGGGTTGGGGTCGTTAAGCCGTTGAGTTCTTTCATACGAACTCGGTAAACCACTCACTCATCATTTGGAAGAAAGCTTCCTTAGCTTATCCTCCCCAACCATCAGATATGGGCCTTGTACCGCTTGATGCCACTCCGTGACAAAGGCTTGAGTGTTACTCTCAACTTCATCAGTGCTAGCTTGGTTCGATGTCATTACAATAAATTTTTTTTTTAAATTGTCAGGAGTTATCACACTATCATAGGATAAATAATGGCATGTATATCTAGACTCACACACGCTACGTTAAGTCCGAGAATCGACTAAATCGTAGCTTTGATACCAATAAATGTAACACCCCTAACCCGTATCCATCGCCCGACTAGGGTAATGGCGCATTACCGGGGTTTTCATTTCAAAACGATTAAGAATGTAAACATTTCAATTCATATCAATAATAATACCAAAACAAATCCATAACAAGCATATCATCCCTTATACGAGCCTTCGAGGCCCTAAAAACACATTAGAAACAAGTCAAGACTAAACCGAAAACTCATAGAATTTTTTAAAAAACTAATGAAAATTTTCAACACTGGAAGGCTTACATGGCCAAGGGTCACGCTCGTGTCTTAGAACATGTGGACTTTAGAAGTAGGGACACATGACTATGGCCCAACCCGTGTCGTTGCTCGTGTAACTCACTGACTTGGGTCAAAAGGCCAAGCAACACCTTCGTGTGCCAAGCTGTGTACCCTTCGAAATAACCTTACACACCCGTGTGTGAGGCCGTGTAACAGCCTGACTTGCAACCCTTCGAATGCTACAGGGGACACACAGCTGCGTCTCTAGGCTGTGTGTCACACACAGCTGAGACACACGCCCATGTCTCTACCCGTGTGGATGAAAAATAGGCTATTTCTAAGCCATTATTTTCACTCATTCAAGCAAGAACATACAATCACTTTTGCATATATAAATAAGCATTCAAATTCCACCAAAACCATGTATAAATAAGCAATCCAATATACCCAAAAGGCACCTCAATCACAATAATAAAATAGGTACAAATATAAACACAATTTGGCCAAATGTTCAACTAACTTTTAGCTAAGTTTATACCATAACATACCATTTGATTTACCTATCAAAAACACAACAAATGGTACTAAATGTGCCATTCAACAATTAGCATCAATACAGATATATGCCAACCACATTTTCATTCCAAAATGACTATTTTCATATTCATCATCTAAACATTTCTACAACTACAATTTTAACCATTATAAGGCCACATACATATAACAACACAGTAAACCATTTCAAACATTCCAAATAGCAAATTGATAGGCCAAAACATATTGGCTAAAACATTTACCACTTTAAGGCCAAGTATTTACATTCCAAAACTATTTCTGTATCACTACATAAAAATCATAAAAATAAGCCAAATAAATGGCTACCACATCAACCAAAATACCTATACATGCCATTATAACTAAGTCTGAAAAAAGTCAAAATCTACCAATATAGCCGATGGATAGTGTGATAGGCCTCCGATGAATTTCCAACCTAATTTAGATTTCGATTAACTACAAACATAGAAAAATAAACACAAGGTGAGAATGTTATTCTTAGTAAGTTCGTATCGAATATAGTCTAAGCTTATCAATACATTACAAAATCTCAAAGCATATATAAATCAATCCAACATGATAATAGCTAAAATATAAGCTTAGGTATATGAATTTATGCTCTTCATTGTCGCAAAAGTACACACTTCCTACCTTCCGTCATAATAAGGTAAATTACATTTAAAAGCTCTTACCAAAGCTCACACGAAGTAATAACACGATGGTTGACATATCCCTTTCCTTAATTAGATAGCCAAAGCGATCCCTTTTCATAATTTTGATGGTCGTCACCATCCCTTTTCATTGTTGATGGTCGTCACCATCAGTTTTCATAGTTTGATAGTAAGAGCTGTCCCTTTTCATGACTTGGTAGCCAAAGCTACCCTTTTTCATAATTTTAATGGTAGTCACCATCCCTGTTCATTGTTGATGGTCATCACTATCCCTTTTCATAGCTCGATAGCCAGAGCTATCCCTTTTCATTTGTCAATGATCGTCAATACACTGTTGGGTTTCTCCGTTGAGACACAATTTGATATTATACAATAATAACATTCAAATCATAAATTTAAAACACTATTTAAACATACGAACTTACCTAGACAATAAACGTAAAAATGGAGTCGATTGATCTGAAGCTTTTTCTTTGTCTCGATCTAGAGCTGTACATGGTCTATCTTGATCTAAATGAATAAATTCGATCAATTTAATAACTATTTTATTAAATTCAACCCAAATTCATATTTTAGAAAATTTATAATTTTACCCCTATACTTTTGATTTCTTTTCAATTTTGTCTCTAACTCATAAAAATGAAAATTCATGCAATTGAACCTCAACCCATCAGAGCCGAACATCATATAGGTCCCTAGAAAGCCCTATATTTCATTTTTTTACAATTTCACCATGTATACTTTTCTAGTTTTCAATTTAATCCCCTATATGAGAATTTCATCAAAATCACTTAACAAAAGTTGTTTACCTAGCAACAACTAACCATTTTCTTCCATAAAATATAAAAACATATACACATTTATTTATGGAAAACATTCTAATAGTTTAACAGTTTCACAAATTAGTCCTCGGGCTAGCTAGATTAAGCTACAACGATCCCGAAAACATAAAAATAATTAAAAACGAAACTAAAGTACATACCACACAAGCAAGGTGAAGTTGCAAAAATTGAAAGCTCTTCAATGGCTTAGTCTTAGCCTTAGTTTCGGTGGAGAATGGATGAAAGAAGATGATAACGTAATTTGTTTTATTTTTCTTAAAATTATTTAACTAATTACCATTATATCATTTTAAAACATTAAAAGTTTCACTAATACCAAGCCATCATATTTCACTATCAACATTTATGGTCTAATTACCATATAAGGACTCAAATTTTAAGGTTTTATAGCTATTTAATACCTTTAGCTACTAGAACTCAACTTTTGCACTTTATGTGATTCAGTCCTTTTTATCAAATTAAGCATGTAAACTGTAAAATTTCTTAACGAAATTTTTATATGGTACTACTATCATGTTGTAGAAAATGAAATAAGAATAAAATAAACATTTTTACATTGAATTTGTGGTCCCAAAACCCTTGTTCCGGTTTCTCTAAAAACGGGCTATTACAAGTTGCTTTCATAAAAGGTATACAATAAGGAGTTTTCATTCATAGTTCTTCTTGTGGATTGACTCAATGATTAAGTAAATTGTGGATTATCACAATGATGCTTCTAGACATAATTGCAATTACTAGAGCCTAATTTTATATGTTTGATTGGTCCCTCCACTCGTTGAACAAAAGCTTGATCAGACTGCATTTGAATAAAAAAATGTACAACTTTGGAAATAATTTAAATGAGTCAATTTATTCGATGTGGAATTAAATTAGGCGATAATGAGAATTATATAACTGGAGAATTTGATTAAACAATTTTCTTAAAAAATTAATTTAGAAAATCTATGTAATTTTTGGGAAAATTAATTTTTTTTGAGTAAAATTGTAACACCCCTAACCTGTATCTATCACTGGAATAGGGTTACGGAGCATTACCATAAAACCATACATCACAACATTCATTTTTAAACATTTCATTAAGCATAGCAAAGTCCACATATACACATGCTTATTGTCCCTTAATCGAGCATTCTAGGCCCTAGAAACACTTTAGAAACAATTCAAGACTAAATGGGTAATATTTAAAACATTAAGGAGAAAGTTAGAAAAATTTAAGCTGCAGGGGTCACACGGCTGAGAAAAACGCTCGTGTCTCAAGCCATGTAAAATTAGAAATAGGGACACACAGCTGTGTTCCAGCCCGTGTCCATGCTCATGTAACTCTTTGACTTGGGTTACATGGTCAACCTTCAAAATCACCTTACACGCCCGTGTGCCAGGTCGTGTAACTTTTGAAAAGCAACCTTTAAAACCTAAAGGGGACACACGGCCGTCTCGCGTGGTTGTGTGTCACACACGGTTGTGACACGCCCATGTCTTAGGTCGTGCGGACAAGAAATTGGCTAAAATTCATGCCATTTCATTCACCCATTCAAGCTTGAACCTAAAATTAACTTGCACATATAATTAAGACCTTAAAACATACCTAAAACATATATAATATGACCAATTCAAATGACCAAATTCCATTAGACTAATATGCCATATAATTTTCTTAAAAAATTAATTTGGAAAATCTATGTAATTTTTGGGAAAATTAATTTTGATTACGTAAAATTCTAACACCCCTAACCTTTATCTGTCACCGGAATAGGGTTACAGAGCATTATCGTAAAACCATAATATCACAACATTCATTTCTAAACATTTCATTAAGCATAGCAAAGTCCACACATACACATGCTTATTGTCCCTTAATCGAGCCTTCTAGGCCCTAGAAACACTTTAGAAACAATTCGGGACAAAATCAGGAATATTTAAAACATTAAAGAGAAAGTTAGCAAAATTTAAGCTGCAGAGGTCACATGGCTGAGAAACACGCCCGTGTCTTAGGCCATGTAAAATTAGAAATAGGGACACACAGCAGTGTCCCAGCCCGTGTCCTTGCTCATGTAACTTTCTAACTTGGGTTACACGGTCAACCTTCAAAATGACCTTACAAGCCCGTGTGCTAGTCGTGTAACTTTTGAAAAGCAACCTTTAAAACCTATAGGGGACACACGACCATGTCGCATGGTTGTGTGTTACACACGGTCGTGACACACGTCCATGTCTTAGGCCGTGTGCATAAGAAATTGGCTAAAATTCAAGACATTTCTTTCACCCATTCAAGCTTGAACCTACAATTAACTTGCACAGATAATTAAGACCTTAAAACATACCTAAACATACATAATATGACCAATTCAAATGACCAAATTCCATTAAACTAATATGCCCTATAATTTTCTTAAAAAATTAATTTGGAAAATCTATGTAATTTTTGGGAAAATTAATTTTGATTAAGTAAAATTGTAACACCCTTAACCTGTATCTGTCACCAGAATAGGGTTACGGAGCATTACCGTAAAACCATAACATCACAACATCCATTTCTAAACATTTCATTAGGCATAGCAAAGTCCCCACATACACATGCTTATTGTCGCTTAATTGAGCCTTCCAGGCCCTAGAATCACTTTAGAAATAATTCGGGACTAAATCGAGAATATTTAAAACATTAAGGAGAAAGTTAGAAAATTTAAGTTGCAGGGGTCACACGGCTGAGAAACACGTCGGTGGCTCAGGCTATGTAAAATTTGAAATAGGGAAACACAATTGTGTCCCAACCCGTGTCCGTGCTCATGTAACTCTCTGACTTGGGTTACACAGTCAACCTTCAAGATGACCTTACACGCCCGCGTGCCAGGTCGTGTAACTTTTGAAAAGAAACCTTTAAAACCTACAGGGGACACATGGTCGTGTCGCATGGTTGTATGTCACACACGATTGTGACACACCCCCGTGTTTTAGGCCGTGTGGACAAGAAATTGCCTAAAATTCAAGCCATTTCTTTCACCCATTCAAGCTTGAACCTACAATTAACTTGCACATATAATTAAGACCTTAAAACATACCTAAACATACATAATATGACCAATTCAAATGACCAAATTTCTTTAAAGTAATATGCCATATAAGGCACCACAAAAGCAATAATTCAACTTAACTACACATATGCATATTTGGTCACGTTGCTACTATTTTAAAACATAACATACTTGACTTATACCATGTCAATATAACTTACCATTGAACCATTGTGCTCATGCATCTCAAACACATATACCTAAACTTATACATATTTGACCATAACTCATCCATATATATATCTAGCTTAATTCCATACCAAGTTATACTATAATTGACCACATTGAACTTCACCAACATATACCCAATTGTTTATTTTTCATACAAACACATTTAACTAAATTCCATATTCATGTATAGCTTAATTAAACATATTACAAACATGCCAAACTTACCACTTTGGTCATAAAACCATGCATCAACTTAACCATATTAATACCAACCATCAAGATACCATAGGTACATTAACCATCATGACACTTATACAGACCGAAACAACAACTAGATCATTTATACACAAATCCACATATACATGCCATTATAACCTTGATTAAAACATCAAAATCTACCGATATAATCTCTGGATAGTGTGATAGATCTCTGATGAGCTTCCAAATCAATCGAGCTTCCGATAATCTATAAAGTAAGGAAAATATCTACATAAGCAATGAATGCTTACTAAGCTCGTATAAACTTTAAACATAACAATCCATTTTAGCAATGAACTTTATAGGTTAAATATAAACCTATACCAAAGCCTTAAGATTTACCATCTACAAAATCATCAACTCACAAATGTGTAAGTCTATCAACATCATATATATTTTCATTCCTAACAAAATAGGATCTGATAAGACATTTTACACCATCATTAACCTTTTTATAAAACTATGCATTGCTTCTTTTACTTACTTTCTATTTCATTTACTTATCATAAATTTAAATAACAACACCAATTCATGAATTAGTATATTTAGTCATGACATAAGTAAATTCATCCTTAGCATACGTAAATTTATCACATATAAGCACATCATTCAACTCATCAATCCCTTTTTCATCATATTACATCTCAATTATGAACTTACCATTTCATTACATTTTCTTACCCATTTCATTTGTATAATACAAGACATAAGTATAAACATCAGCCACATGATAACCCATTTCATTAGGAAATGCATATTTTGATTCATACCACCCTTTCATGAACATAAGCATATTTCCATTTGGGCACTTACCAATTTAATGTATAACATTAATATTAAGCATGATAAAATCCAACCTTAAGCTTGGTACAATCCTAAGCATCATCAACAACTCATGTTAGTGCATCAATTCATAACTCACTTGAATTAACATAAGATAAGTCATTAAACATGAATAACATCACATGAAATCATCAATTTCTTGAACATATACATACTTTCATTGTACCTTTTCTTTTAATTCCTTTTCATAGTTTTCATAACATAAGTCATTTGAATACTTACTATTTCTTCCTTTTTCATTCTCATTGAACCACTTATAATAATATTGGATACGTGGGAAAGCTCACACAAAATGTGCTAAACATATGGTTGAAACCATTCCTTTTTATCATTGCACACTCGAGCTACAAATGGGTTTGCTCACATAAGCTAACGGTCAGAATGTAGCTACACGATGCCGTTCACACAAGCTAACTAGTGTCCGCAAGAAATGCCAAAACTCAACCATCGGTAGGACATTCAGAACTAGCACCCGAAACATGGTAACCTGGGTTTTCTCACACAAGCTGACGGTCAGAATGTAGCTACACGATGCCGCTCACACAAGCTGACGAGTACCCGCAACATATGTTGAACCTCAGCCATCGGTAGAACATTCAGGACCAACACTTAAAACATGAAAACCCTACTGACATGTCATTTGTATCCTATATATTCCTAAGGTTCAAACGTGGTTCCGTAATCGTCGTGACATTGTTGGATTTACATCGTTTAAGGGCATGATAAATTACATAAGAACATATACATATTGATTTATTTATATGAGGAAAATAAATTAAACATTCAATTTAATTAAAATTATAATGATTACAGTTCATATGAACTTACCTTTCTAAATTGCAGAAATGTCAAAAGTACAGAGCTATTTGGTAGTTTTCCCTTCTTCTCGATTTTCCACTCGTTCTTGATCTAAATTAATAATTTCATTCAATTCATTAATTTAGATAGTAAAACTAATTCATTTTATGCAATTTAGTCATTTTTGACATTTTTACAAAATTGCCCCTAACATTTTACTTTTATTTAATTTGGTCTCTGAGCATAAAACATGCAAATTTACAATTTCTCTTGTAAACCCATGCCAACCAAATGTTAATAGCATCTAATTCAGACCATTTTTGCAATAATTTCACATCAAGTCCTTGAGCTATCACTATTTTAACAATTTAGTCCCTAATCGAAAAATTCATCAAAATCACTTAACAAAATACTTATAAATAAAAACTTTACCTAATACACAGTCCAACACAACATCTTTACCTTATCACTTAAAATCATGGTAATAACAATTAAAATAATAATATCCAAGTAAAAATTCTAGAAGTTTATAATCATACTAAACCAATAAGAACATAATAATAATCAGTTAAAGTTCTAACCACATTGCCTTTATTTTCATAGTTCAAAGAATAATAGTTATATCACCTACTTAAATACTAAAGCCTAACTTGGATCACTTCCTTGGAATCACAACGCACACACCGAAAATGCTAACTAACTGCAACGGCTTAAAAAAGTGTGTGTGAACTTTAACAAGCTCAATGAATGAGCAAAAAACTAACAATAAAGATAATATCATGTGTTAAATGAAAGCAACCATAGCAACACTACATCTGCACTAAACTATCGTATCAAACTTGTAACAACCCTTTCTAGTGATATTGGAAAAGTGATTTTAGGACCACAATTTTGATGAGTAAATTATTATTATTTTATTATATTAATGTCATCAAGATTAAATTAAGGTCGTATGAAAATTTCATTAATAAATTTTGACGTTTGAATAGTTAATTAAGTGGAAAGGACTAAATCATAAAAAGTCAAAAAGTGGAGTTCTATTAGTGAAAAGAGTCAAATGACTATGAAATCCTAAACTAAGGGACTTGAATGGTAAATAGACCAATTAAAGTGATAGTGAACGTACATGGAAAGGTTTTAAAGATTTTAAAAGGTTAGTTTAGTTATTTGGTAAATTAAAGGAAAATTAATTAAGAAAAGATGAATCAAAGTGATCATCTTCCTCTTTTTGTTATTTGAAAACCTAAAAACAACAATAGAGAGAAGGGAGCATTCGATCAAGCTTTGGTTGAGTGCATGGTCAGTTTTTAAGCTTCGTTTTTAATGATTTTTATGATTTTGAGTCTGTTTTAGTTTAATATAGCTATCCCCGAGGTTAATTTGTAAAACTGTTAAAGATTGAGTGTATGTCATGAATTTTCTTGGATGGTTTTTTATGTTAAATGGAAGATTATGAATCTTTGTTGAGAAAAACAAGTTTTATAAAGTTATTATTAATGAAATTTGCATTGAAGGATTGGTTTGTAAAAATAGTAGAAATTTATGTTAACTTTATGAAAAGATGGTTTATTTTGGTTGGTATAAGTCCCTAAATAATTCAAATAGCCTATTAGCAGGATTAAAATTATTAGATTTCAAATTACGAGCTTAAGGACTAAATTGTGAAAAAGTTAAAATGTTAGGGGAAAATGGTAATTTAAAAAAATGAAATGTGGATTAAATTGAATACTATAAGTATTAAATGGATTGAAATTGTATATTTAGGTTAACATAAACTAGGTATGGATGTAGATCGAGGCAAAGGAAAAGCTTCAGATTAGCTTGATTTAACTTCTACGCCCCTAGTCGTCTAGGTAAGTTCGTATAAATGGTTATCGTATTAATCCTATTTAAATTGTATGTTATTATGTTATTTATAATGCAAAGTGATCGATGTGTAAAAAAATCAATGCAATGACAATTAACGAGTCCTAGTTGAACCTTAGGAATTCTTAAGATACGAATTAACGAGTCTTGAATGCCTTATTGATGGATGAGGTCCTACATTTTTTACGAATTCTCCATAGCTCATGTGAGTAGCATCATGTAGCTTATATTCTGACCCACATCTCGTGTGAGCAATGATGTAAAGGAAAGATGACGGTTATATGTAAAGGCACACTTCATGTGAGGTTTCCCGTGTATCCTATGAAATTCTAAATGGTTCAACGAGCAAGAAAAGGGATTGAAATAGTAAGTATTCAAATGGAATCAAGCATGATCTTATGGAAAGAATGCATGAACTAATTGATGTATTCCACATGGAAAATTACTTATATTATGGTTGGTTTATTTGATTTGTGTGTAAGTGTGCTATCTTGTGTATTGATGGAGATGTATAGGCTTATGCCAAGCTTATGGTTTGAGTTATATTATGCTTATGCTTTGGGTTATATTATGCTTATGCTTTATATTATGTAAATGAAATGGTAAGTTATGTTTTAATTTATATAATCTTACTAAGCATTAATTGCTTACGTAGTTTCTTTCCTATGTTTTATAGATTATCAAAAGCTCGATTTGGTTAAAAGCTCGATAGAGATCTATCACACTATCTAACAAATATATTTGTAGTTTTTGAATGTTTTGGCCAATGTTTATAATGGCATGTTTAGGGTGAATTGTAATGGCATTTTGTTCAATGTTTATTTTGTGATTTGGCATGTATAAGCTATGGAGGTTAACTTGGTTGGTACCATTTGATGCCTTGCTAGATTGTATCACTTTGGTTATCTTATAATGCATGTTTCAATGACTTCTACGGTATGTTTTGAATTGGTATGATTATGGTCAAGTTATGGCATGTTTTGGAAAGTATTAAGCTAGTAATTGATGATTGAAATGTGGTAAAATTGACATGTTTAGGTAGGTGTTATTGAATGCATTTCAAGTGCCTTTGAATGGCATATTGTTAAGTTGAATTAGGGTCTTGGAATGACATATACATATGTATGTTTAGGTAGGGTTTTGGTGCCTTGAAAGTGTGCAGAAATGATCCAAATGTTTATGCATGAAATAGTGCTGGAAATGACTTGATTTTAGGTGAATTTGGGTCTATGCGGCTTGAGACATGGGTGTGTGACTTAGCCATGTGAGGCACATAGCCTGGCAACACGGTCGTGTGTAATATTGTGAGTTCCTTAGGTTACAAGTCAATGAGTTACACGACCTGGCACACGAGCATGTGACAAGGCTGTGTGACCCTATTCAGAAAGTTGCAAAGGGTGAGGACACAAGCTGGGACAAGGCTTTTTGGGGGGCATTATCTTCTTCAACCTGTCTTTTGAAGCTTTTTGGTTATGGTGGCTTAAGCATTCTACAGGTGAATTGATGTGAAAGGGATGCTGATTAGCTCTTGACGAGGAGCCCTGACTGCGAGACAAGAGGGAGTTCAGAGATCAAGTCGAGATTTTCTAGGAATAGTACTCTCTACTTGTTTCTTTTATATTTCCTTTCTAAACGCTGGTGATTACTTTCTATTTCATGTTTGTACGGAAGCATACATGATTTCTGGGTTAAATGTTATTTTATTCATTCTTGCTTCTACTGTTTAATCTTTGGGTTTGAATGTTTTTAGCATGGAAGTGTTATTGCGGTCACTGACACTGGAAAGTGCACCGACAGTTCAAGCTAACAAGAATGAGAACGGAAGTTGCTTGGGGGTTAGAGGAATTTAATCCACTTGTTCTTAATAGTATTCCATTGACATCATCGGAAGGTGTGGCTAATATGCATGTTTAAGTCTTAGATTAAATATAGAATCAAGCTTGGTAAGACATTCATTGCAATTTAATGTATCGCCAATCTGCTATCCTTTTATACCTTGTGAGCACTTAGTATTCTGTTGAATCTTCACGTTGGAGATCCCAGTTTATCATTATCATATTTTATCTTATTGTTTTCAAGTTATTACTTTGACAACTACTTTCACAACTACTTTCACAATTTATCTCATTTCTATATATGTATTGACCTGACATTGATAGACAAAAGACAACCATCCTCGTGGGATTGATATTCGATAGACTCATATCTGTCTACTATACTTGTATAGACAGTGTACGCTTGCACATTATTACTGTGACGTTAAACAACTGACCAAGTTTTGGCCCCATTGACGGGGATGGTATTTGTTTGATGTTTGTTTTTGTTTGTTTTTATTTCATAATATTTAGTTGTTACTAACTTGTTTTCTTTTTGTCGCTATTTTCAGATTTTATTTTAGGTGTTGTATGACCCGAAGCAATTTGGAGTTTATTGTTGATTTTAATCCAGAAATAGAAAGAACTATTTGGAGGAGACTTTAACAAGAAACGAATATGGCTTTACCAAGAAACTATGAAGTCATTCACCCGATGCAGCACCAAAATGCTAGTGACCCATTGTTGTCGTAAGACACTCAAATACAAAACAGAACTATACGAGATTTTGTAGTACCTGTCTTGGATGACTTACAACCGGGAGTTGTTAGGCGAGCAATCCAAGCTGGAAATTTTGAACTCAAGCCAGCAATGTTTACAATGTTGAATTCTAATGGGAAATATGTTAGACTGCCACATGAAGATGCACGAAAACATCTTACATCCTTTTTATTGATTCGTTCCTCCTTTAGTCAACAAGGTGTTCCTGATGATGCTTTGATGATGCAATTATTTCATTATTCCTTGTAGGGAAGAGCTCGTACTTGGTTCCTTGGGCTACTTGTTGATCAATTACTTCTTGGAATGCACTAGAAACACAATTTGTTTTGCGATTTAACCCTCTAACAATGAATGCTCGTCTCCGAAATGATATTACAACTTATAATCAGCAAGATTATCTTTGCTTCGACATTGTCCTATGCACGGCATTCAATAGGAAACATAAATTGAGATTTTATATAATGGGGGAAATTCACACACGAGGAATCTTGTCGACGCATCAGCCAATGGTCCTTTGCTGGATTGTACTTAGAATGATGCTATTGGAATTCTTGAGAGAATTACTTAGAATGAATATCAATATGCTATCTCTAGAGTTGCACAAGCAAAAGCTACTTTGGGAGTTATTGAACTGGACGTAATATCTGCACTTAATTCTCCAGTTTCTTCTCTTGGAAATATGATAAAAAATATGCAAGGGACTAGTGATGTTGCACCTATACAAATCGCTCAGTAAGGTGATATTCCTACCTTTCCTTGTGAGATTTGAAGTGACAACCACAACTATAAAGATTGTCCACAACATGTAGAGAATGCCTTTTATGTTAGTAACATCCGCAACAGTTCTTATGGCACCTCTTATAATAATTTTGTATGCAATCAACAGTCTTAGGGAACTTAGAATGATGGACAAATGTTGTGACATCCCAATATGGGAATATATCTACTCAAGGAAATTATAATTCTAGACAAGGAAATTACAATCAACAATAACAAAATTACAATCAGCACACTCAAATACATCCATAACAAAGCCAGATGCATCCACACCAAAATCAAATGCAGCCACAACACTCTTCAATGCCAAATCAACATGCTTAATAACATCGATGACAATAGTACAAGCAAGCTTCTCCTTCTGACTTGTTAGCAACTCTTAAGGCTTTAATAAGGGAGCATATGATTCACACAGAAGCTATTGTGCAAGGGAATTCATCTTCTATTCGGGCGTTGGAGGCACAATTAGGAAAACTTGCTTCGAATTTGAATACTCAACCACTGGCCACACTACCTAGTGACACGAAAAATCCCAGTCTGAGGGGTAAAGAACACTGCAAGGCTATCACTCTCAAGAGTGGTAAACAAATTAGCGAGCCAACTACAGACTCTACTATAGGACCTCAAGATACTGGTGAAGTGATCCCTGGTGAGAAGGTTGAATCTGGAGAGCTTGTAGATGTAACAAACAAAGAACTTTCATAAATTTTCACTCATATGCCTAATGTCTGACCCTCAAAACCGTTGATGCAATCCAAGGTGTCGATCACACTAAAGCAACTTTAGTACCAACAGTTCTTGAATACACTAAAACAACTTCAGGTTAATATTCCTTTAGTAGATGCTTTTGTGCAAATTTCAAATTATAGGAAATTTATGAAGGAGCTCTTGTCCAAGAAGAAGAAGCTTAGGGATATGGAAACTATTGCACTCACAGAAGGCTATAATGCTATTTTGACAAATAAGTTGCCCCCAAAATGAATGATCCAGGGAGCTTTACTAACATCAACCTAATGCCACTATCTACTTTCAGAAAGTTGGAAATTGGTCACATAAAACCTACTGCAGTGACATTGCAACTAGCTGATTGATCCTTGGCTCAACCTGAAGGGAAAATCAAAGATATCTTAGTTCATGTGGATAAATTCATTTTTCTGACTAATTTTATCATACTTGACTGCGGGACAGATTAGGAGGTTTCCATAATCTTGAGACGGTCATTTTTAGCCACTGGACGAACTCTTATTGATGTTTACAAATGTGAATTGACCATGCAACTTAATGATAAGCACGTTACATTCAGTGTTTTTGAATCTATTAAATGCAAGGATAAACAAGAATGCCATACTGTCAATGTGCTAAATGATCTAATTAAGGAAGAATTTAATGACAAAAGCACAATACTTTCTGAGCAGTTTGCAGTGACATCTAATGATGAATTCTTAGATAATTGTGGTAGCATGGTTGAAGCTAATAATATTGAACTTAGACATGGATGGCAGATTGAATCTTTAGACTTAGCCAATAGAATAGCTCCAATTTTCTAGCCATCTATCGATGAAGCTTCTACTCTGAAATTGAAACCACTACCTACTCATCTTAAATAAGTCTTTATTGGTAATAACAATACTCTCCCAGTTATTGTCTCCAGAATACTGGATGTAACTCAAAAAGACAAATTGGTCCATATTCTTAGGCAACATAAACAAGCCATTACATAGAGTATTATCGATATTCGATGCAGTACTCCATCTTTTTGCATGAACAAGATCAAGTTGGAAGATGAAGGTAAGCAATTGATTGAGCAACAAAGAAGATTAAACAAGAAGATAAAGGAAGTTGTTAAGAAAGAAATTATAAAATTGCTTGATGCTAGAATTATTTACCCTATTTCAGATAGCAATTGGGTAAGTCTAGTGCAATGCATTCCAAAAAAGAGTGGCATCACTGTGGTCTGTAACCACAAAGATGAATTAATTCCTCCATGCATTCCTATGGGATGGTGAGTCTGTATGGATTATCACAAACTTAATGCTATCATAAGGAAGGACCACTTTCCACTTCCTTTCATTGACCAAATGTTGGTTAGGCTTGTTGGAAGAGCCTATTACTACTTCTTAGACGGCTATTCTGGGTACAATAAAATTACTATTGCACCGAAAGATCAAAAGAAAATACCTTTCACCTATCCTTTTGGTACTTTTGATTTTCACCATATTCTTTTTGGTCTTTGCAACGCACCAACCACATTTCAAATGTGCATGATGGCAATATTCTCGGATATGATTAAGGATTTTTTTAGAGGCTTTTATGGATGATTTCTCAGTCTATGGGAATGATTTTGATTATTACGCTAACAGTTTGGATAAAGAATTGTAGCGATGTGAAGACACACATCTTCTTCAAATTTGGGAAAATTGTCATTTCATGGCAACTGAAGGCATTGTGTTAGGCCAACGTATCTCTAGTCAAGGCATTGAAGTAGACAAAGCTAAAGTGGAAATCATGCAAGCGACTTTTTTGTGGGTGTTGTTCTAGGACAACGTAAGGGAAAAATATTTTGCTCTATCTATTTTGCTAGCAAAACACTTACAGAGGCTCAAATTAATTATACCACTATAGAGAAAGAATTATTGGCTATAGTCTTTGCTTTTGACAAGTTTTGTTCTTATCTTGTCGGTACAAAGGTTATCGTATTTACTGATAACTCGGTGTTGAGATATCTTTTTGCGAAGAAGGATGCAAAACCAAGATTGATCTGATGTATCTTACTATTGTAAGAATTTGACATCAAGATAAAAGACTGCAAAGGTTCAGAGAATCAAGTTCGACACCATCTGTCTCGATTGGAAGTTGGCAGCGAAGATGGAAACATACTTCAAATTGTCAATGTATTTCCAGATGAGAAGTTATTTGCTGTAGATACAACCCCTTGATATGGGAATTTAGTTAATTATCTAGTGTGTGGAAAACTCCCATTGGGTTTCACAGGCCATAAAAAAGAAAGATTTCTTCGTGAAGTAGTGAAGTATCATTGGAATGAGCTATACTTATTTAAGGTATGCAATGACAACATTTTTTGGCATTGTGTTGTGGAAGAGGAGATGTTTTCAATCCTGAAGCACAGTCATGATGATCCTTGTGGAGGTCATTTTGGTGGCATGCGAATTGCTGCTAAGATTCTCCAATCAGGATTTTACTAGCCTTCATTATTCAAAGATGCCCACAATTTTGTGAATCAATGCGATAGGTGTCAGCACACTAGATTTATATCCTAACGCAATGAAATGTTGCTTCAGCTACTTATGGAGGTTGAATTGTTTGAAGTTTGGGTATGGATTTTATGGGACCATTTCCAAGTTCATTTGGAAATCTTTATATATTAGTAGCTGTTGACTACGGCTCGAAGTGGGTTAAAGTTGTTGTAGTCTACTCATATCAGGGCATATTACTACATTCGATCTCTCGAGAATTGGCTCAACCTAGGCTCTGATTCCAAACTTGTAACTCTCCAACCTTCAATTGGTGGACTGAGGCGTTAGAACTGAAAACAGGTTTAAACTTCATTTATTAATTTTATATTTTTTGGAAAAATGTAAGAAAACATTTGGAAATCCACCATAATAAAATAGTTGAAACCATTGTGCCATAATAAACAAAGCTGGGTACTTCAAAACTATTTGCCAAATAGGTTATTCAAAGTACGTCAAATAGTTTTTAAAATATATTCCTAGTGAAAAACATAAACACCATTTCAAATTACAAAACTTATACATCATACCACCCCAAAATGTACGTATCCATGTTACAAAACAAACATAGGTGAGGCTCACAACAGAGGCCACTTTTTCTAGTTGAGTTCCTTCCACGAGCCTTCTACGTCGTGGTATTACCAGGAAAAGGGAAAGAAAATGTGTAAGTTCGAAAGAAATTAGTGACCTCTAGAAATAAAAATGCTCAACCCTTTCAAGTCACGTTTCATAAACTGGAATAACTAAGCATATATATAAACAATAAGCCAATAGACTTCGCATAGAGACAACTAGGCGTATACCCTCTTGCATACAACAATGGCGGATACATATCCTTGGAGGATAGTATCGTTTGGCAAACACTATCGTCTGGTGAATACAGTTCACGACTACTTTCCGTGAGAACAGTTTCATTATCACGAACAGATACTTCACATTGATGGACACAAATGCTGTAAACTCCTATCATAATCATCCCAAACATACTGGTTGATAGGTACTATACTCATACAGAGTATAACTAACCCTTGGAGGATACCATACGCCAAACACTTAAGAAATTGACAGATACGCTCCATCCAAATAACATTAACATAATTAAGACATAACATTTAACATTCAATATTACCATGCAATGCAACTCGTGCACTACATTAACATAATTAAGACATAACACTTAACATGCAATATTACCACGCAATGCAATGCAACTCCTTTTTAGCAATCTCATTCCTCACTTCAAATATACATAACATGCACTACATGCAACAAGTCTAGATTCACATTGCCATAACATGCACCTCATGCACCATATTAGTGTTCACATTTTTCTACTCATTTTCACACCCTTCCTTGTGCTAGCCTCGAGTCCCATATTTACACTTCAAAACCAATATCTCAATCCTTATTATTTTGAACACTGGCATGTTCTCTTGCAAGGTCAGTGCGCTCTGCCATGGTTCACAATTAACATGCCCTATAGATGGCAAAACCCATATTTTCAGGCTGGTTAACAAATAACATGCCCTACCAATTCCCCAGCATATCCGCCATTCTAGTTAGCAATTAACATGCCCTACTAGTGGCCTATCTTATACGCCAATTTGGTTAGTAACGAACTTACCCTACCAGTGGCCCATTTCTTCCCCATTCTAGTTAGAAACTAACATACCTTAGAAGTGGCCCATCTCACTTTTTTGGATACCAAGCTTGTACACTAAGGAAGTCGTGTTTGTTTCTTAGCACTTACATGCTCATGTAGATGGTTACATGTAATAAATTACCATGTTTCAAAGAAGATAGTTTTACCTTTACTCATAGCCTTTAACTATGATAACCAAGAAACTAATAGTATACAGGGATACAGAGGTGACATACAGTAGACTCAGACAAGTTAGATACTCCCATAGATTGGAAACTCATAGAAGGTCTCAAAGAAGCTAGTTATAGCATGATGTTTTCTCCTACACTCTAGAGTTTTCTCTTGCTTCTTAGAAACTCATTGGTTCTTCTCCAATGAAGAACTCCCATTTTTTGGGGTACAAGAATAAAACAAAATAGAAGGAAAAACCCCCCACTTCACTAGGCACGTCATTATTTATATCCCAAATGGCCCTCATAAGAACCCTACACGTGGCCAACAATTGAAAGTTGATTTAACACTCCTTGGTGGACGACATATCAATATATAGACAAATCCTATAGTAAACATCTTTTCACTCTTGTTGATTTCCAATTATATCTTAACAAGGAACCAACTAAAACTGAACAATATAACCATGTGCCACAAGTAAGAATGGTAAACTATTCCACAACTGTAGCCTTACCCACTGTGCTCACAAAGAAAACTATCAAATCCATGACCCAAAAATCCACCATTGGTAGATTTCACATTCCAATGAAAAAGACCAGTTGACGGATACTGACAGAAGGGTCCTCCAACACAATGCTCATGAAGAAAATCCCTTAGTTGGCAGGTTCTCCACACCAATCACGCCAAGACGTATAAACTAGTAGTAACGTGATTTTTTTTTTTTTGGTTTTAGTTCAAGGCACATGCATCATAATGCATTCTTGATATGTTGCTAAAATAAAAAGGTTCTTTTAGTACAAAGACAGTAATTAGTAAATCTTTATTATTATTCAGTTCAGATATGTCTCGTTCTACTCTTATTAACATACTTACTAAGAATAAATTGAAAGGGGATAACTTTTGAGAATGGAAAGGAAATTTATTGATAGTTCTCAGCAGTGAAAAACACAAATTCGTCCTTAACAAACCTTTCCCACCTGAAGCTCGGCCCAAAGCGAGAAATCGCTAGAGAGAATCTGACTCTATTGCTTGATGTTATATGTTAGCGAGTATGAGTAGTGTGCTGTAAAAACAACATGAGAATTTTCATACTACTGAAAAGATCAAGACAATTTTGGATGATTTGCTTGAATGCCATGTCGCACTGGCTTAACCATCCACTATTATAAATTTAAAAAACTCAACACTCCGGTCAAAAAACATATGCTTAAGCTTATGAGATTGTAACAACCCATTTTTAGTGAAACCAGGATAGTGGTGTCGGGACCACAAAGTCGATGTCAAAAATTTTATTTTATTATTTATTGTCTACAACATGATAGTAGTACTGTGTAAAAATTTTGTTAAGAAATTTTATCATTAGCATGCTTAATTTGGTAAAAAGGACTAAATCTCATAAAGTGTAAAAGTTGAGTTCTAATAGCTAAAGCTATTTAATAACTATAGAACATTATAGTATGAGTCCTTATGTTGTAAATAGACCATTAAAATTAGTAGTGGACAAGTTTACACATCATTAGTGGGATGAAGTAAAGATATATAAGTAATTTAATAATTAAATAAACAAAATAAGTAAAATAAAACCAAATTACCTTGTCCATCTTCTTCTAGCCGATTTTATAAGGAAGAAAATCACCATTTTTGAGCATCCAAGCATTCGGCCAACACTTCCTACTGCATGTAAGTGATTTTTGGTCCCATTTTTAATAATTTCTATGTTTTTAAAGTCGTTGTAGTTTAATCTAGCTAACTCAAGTTTGCAAAATTGTTAAATGTCTAGGGTGTTAGCATGAATGTATGTCAGTTATTTTTTTTTGATGGATGAAAATGAATGTTTGATGCTAGTTGAACAACTTTTGTAAAGGAAATTTTAATGAATTTGTCAATTTGGGATTAAATTGAAAAGTAGAAAATTATTCATGGTAAAATTGTGTAATAAATGAAATGTAGGGCTTGCTAGGGGCCAAAGTAATATTCAGCTATAGTGGGTTGGTATCAAATTACATAAATTTCATTTTATAAGCTTAAGGACTAAATTGTAATGAATTCAAAATTATAGGGCAAAAGTGTAATTTTTCCAAAACATGATTTTTCTTATTAAATTGAATGAGTTAAATTTGATTATATAGATCAAGAAAAGCAACGTTTAGATTTAGATAGGGGAAAAGAAAAAGTGTTAGACTAACTGATTGTATTTCTTCGTTCATGTTCGAGGTAAGTTTGTACATTTGAGTAGCATTGAATTATGTTTGATTTAAATGCTTTTAAGATATATTATAGTATTACGACTCTACAAAAATATCGAACAAAGTTTCAGCGGCTTTCGAATCCCATTTGAACCTTAGGAATATATAGGATACAAATGACATGTCATTAGGGATTACTGTGTTTTGGGTGCTAGTCCTGTACGTCCTACCAGTGGCTGAGTTTTCGGCATGTGTTGTGGTTACTTAACATCTTGTGTGAGTAGCACTGTGTAGCTACATCTTGACTGACAGCTTATGTGAGCAGACCCATTTATGGCTCAATAGAGAGCATTTATATGAGATATGAGATGGTAGTGGTTTCGACCACATGTTGGCAAATTGTGTGCGAGATTCCCATGTATCTAATATTATTCTAGTGGTTCAACAAGTATGAAAAAGGGAAGGATTGAAAAATACTTTGATAAGTAATGTTGTGAAAGTATGAAAAAGGTTTGAGTTGATGATGCTTTAAATATGCTTAGGCATATGCAAGAAAGTATGACTGCTTATAAGTTGTGTGCATAAAAGCTATTATGTTTTGCAATGACTTCCTAAACTATGTAGTTATCTAACTTGAAAGGTTGTTGTTGCTTAGGATAATGCTAAGTTATGTTGGATGGTCTCAAATTGTTGTTATGCTAATATATTGAAATGGTAAGCTTTGTTTATGAAGTAAGAACTTACTAAGCATTACATGCGTAGTTTGTGTTATTTCTTTTCTATTTTTAGTTAATCGGAAGCTCGTTCAGGTTGGAAGCTTGTTAGAGATGAATCACACTATCCATTGGCTATATCTGTAGATTTTGATGACTTTGAGCCATGGTTGTGATGCCATGTATAGGTGTCATGTTTGATGAATTTAGCAATTATGTGTGGCTTGTATACTCGACATTTTGGTTGATGATATAGTTTATATGATATCATGTACAAATATGACTTTTAAAGTAGTTGTCATTTTGGCATCTAAGTACATAGTAATGGTAGTTGAATGGATGAACATTAAGGCATTTGATATAGTTATTAAGATTAATGGTATATGTAGAAATGGTCATAATGGTATTTTTTGTGCATATGTTTGGTATATGAACATTATGACAAATGTGGCATTAAAGTGTTGATTGGTTGATTGTATCATGAATGAATTTGGTAGGTGTTTAGTCAAGTTTGATTGATGAGATTGAGGTGCCATATTGGCATATTGGTTGAATGGTTAGTTTCTATAATTGTTAAAACTTGTGTATGCATATATTAGGTGTGTCTTGAGCGCATGATTATAGGTGAAATTTGGTTCTAAAATTGGCCAGATTTTTGGTGATAAAAATGGCTTGGAAATGGCCTATTTTTTGTCCACACGGCTATGGACATAGGCATGTGTGACACATGGCCAGCCAACACGGTCATGTGTCCCGTGTATCTTTCAAAGGGATGCATGTCAGGCTGTTACATGGCCTAGCAGACGGCCTGGCACAGGAGCGTGTGGAGTTATTTCGATGGGTACAATAAAAGTTATCAGTCAAGTATAAAGATGGCACCATAAAAAGATTTGTATAAATATGGCACCATATGAAGCTTTGTACGGTCGTAGATGCCGAACTCCTTTATATTGAGCCGAGGTCAGTGAGAAAAAGATTCACGGGTTCGATTTAATTCAAGAGACTGAAGAAAAAGTTAAAGTAATCCGTGACAGTTTGAAAGAAGCTTCAGATTGATAGAAATCGTATGCAGATTTGAAATGTAAAGACATTGAATTTCAAATCAGCAATAGAGTATTTCTGAAAGTATCGACCTGGAAGAAAATTCTTCATTATGGTCACAAAAGTAAGCTAAGCTCGTAATTTATCGGGCTGTATGAGACCATAAAATGAATCAGACCAGTAGCATATTGACTAGCTTTGCCATCAGAGTTTGAAAAGATTTATAACATATTTTATGTATCTATATTGTGATGGTATCAATTAGACCGGTCACATGTTATATCACCAGTGGATATTGAAATTCATCCTGATATGTTGTACAGCGAGGAACCGATCAGAATTTTGGCACGTGAGGTTAAAGAATTAAGAAACAAAAACATAGCTTTAGTAAAGGTTCTTTGGCAACGTCACATAATTGAAAAAGCCACTTGGGTACCAAAGGAAGCTATGAGAAAGCAATATCCTAATCTATTTTCTAGTAAGATTTTTGGGAACTAAAATTTCTTAGGGGGAGAGTTGTAACAGCCCGTTTTTAGTGAAATCAAAAAAGTGGTTTTAGGACCACAAATCTGATGTCAAAAAATTTATTTTATTATTATTTTATTGTCTACAGCATGATAACAGTACCGTATAAAAAATTTGTTAAGAAATTTTATCGTTAGCATGCTTAATTTGGTAAAAAGGACTAAATCGCGTAAAGTGCAAAAGTTGAGTTCTAATAGCTAAAGGTATTTAATAGCTATAAAACATTAAAGTATGAGTCCTTATGTTGTAAATAGACCATTAAAATTAGTAGTGGAAAAGTTTAGACATCATTAATGGGATTAAGTAAGGTTATATAAGTAATTTAATAATTAAATAAACAAAATAAGCAAAATAAAACCAAATTACCTTGTCCATCTTCTTCTAGCAGAATTTCTCAAGAAGAATTTCCAAGAATTCGACCAACACTTCCTAGTGCATGTAAGTTATTTTTTTTGTTTTTAATGAATTCTATGTTTTTGAAGTCGTTGTAGTTTAATCTACCTAGCCCGGGTTTGCAAAACTATTAAAAGTCTAGGGTTTTATCATGAATGTATGTTAGGTTTTTTTTGTTGTTTGATGGATGAAAATGAATGTTTGATTGATCAGTTATTTAATGTCATAGCAATAATGTCCAAATGTACACTTTTGATGCAAGTATAGTAGACAGATGTGAGTCTGTCAAATATCGATCCCACAGGGATGGTTGTCTTTTGTCTATCAATGTTAGTGCAATAGCTAGATAGAAATGAGATAAATTGTGAGGATAGTTATTGAAACAATATTTTGAAAACAATGAAATAAAATATAATGATAATAAACTGGGATCGCCAACATGAATCTTCAGCATAATACTAAGTGTTCACAAGGTATAAAAGGATAGGTGATTGTCGATGCAATAAATTTCAATGTATATCTTACCAAGCGTCACTCCTCTAATTAATATAAACTTAAAAATGCGCACTAACCCCACCTTCCGATGGTGGCAATATGACACTATTAAGAACAAGTGGACTGAATTCCTCTAATCCTCACTCAACTTCCGTTGTAATGCTTGTTAGCTCGAACAATAGAAATATCACTTAATAAAATAACATTCAACCTATAACACTTCAGTGCTAAAAACATTCAAACCCATAGATTAAACAATAGAAATAACATTTAATAAAATAACATTTAACCTAGAAATCATGTATACTTCCATAGAAACATGAAATAGAGAGTAATCACTAGCATTTAGAAAGAAATATAAAAGAAACAAGTGGAGAATAATTTTCCTAGAAGAACTCGACTTGAATCTCTCCATTCTCTCTTCAGTCGTACTCAGGACTCCTCATTAGGAGCTAGTATGATTCATTTTCTTATTGGCTCACTTAAAGGGAGACTTAAGCCGCCATGGCCATAAGCTTCCCCCCAAGATAGGTAATGGAAGATGATGGTTAAGAAAAAGCTCTCATCTTTTTTTCTTTTCAAGTCAATATTTATGCCTTTCCAAACAGCATAGGTGTCATTTCCTCATAATCATGTTGTCCTTGTACGTACAGGTTGGTTATACCAAACTAGATAGCTCACATCTTTTTGTTCTTATCTGGACAGTTGTGGCGACAATTCTGGACCCAATCTGGAATTATTCATGCAGTGACATTAGTACCAAAATATGACAAAATTAAGGATAAAATAGGCTAGGATCCACTTAGTTATAAAATGCAATTTACTAAACTAAAAATGTTAAAATATGGGCTAAGAATAACTAAATGAGAACAAATTAACCTAGGGAAAAAACTTATGTTCTTTCTGGTACTATCATTGATGCTAGTTGAAAAACTTTTGTAAAGGAAATTTTAATGAATTTATCAATTTGGGATTAAATTCAAAAATAGAAAATTACTCATGCTAAAATTGTAAAATAAATGAACTGTAAGGCTTGCTAGGGGCCTAAGTAATATTCGGCTAGTGGGTTGGTATCGACTTGCATAAATTATATTTTATAAGCTTAGGGACTAAATCGTAATGAACTCAAAATTATAGGGGTAAAAGTGTAAATTTGCCAAAAACATGATTTTTTTGATTAATTGAATAGAATGAAGTTTCAATGAGTTATATTTGATTATATAGATCAAGAAAAGCAACGTTCAGATTTAGATCAGGGGAAAAAAAGTGTTGGAATAACTGATCGTATTTCTTCGTTCATGTTTGAGGTAAGTTTGTAAATTCGAGTAGCATTGAATTATGTTTGATTTAAACACTTTTATGTTATATTATGGAATTACGACTCTACCAAAATATCGAACGAAGTTTTGGCGACTTTCGGATCTCGTTTGAACCTTAGGAATATATAGGATACAAATGACATGTCATTAGGGGTTACCATGTTTAAGGTGCTGGTCCTGTACGTCCTACCAGTGGCTGAGTTTCTGGTATGTGTTATGCTTACTTGAAAGCTTGTGTGAGCAACATCGTGTAGCTACGTCTTGACTGACAACTTGTGTGAGCAGACCCATTTATGGCTTGAGAGAGAGCATTTATATGAGATATGAGATAGTAGTGGTTTCAACCACATGTTGGCAGATTGTGTGCAAGATTCCCACATATCCAATATTATTCTAGTGGTTCAACGGGTATGAAAAAGGGAAGGATCGACAAATACTTCGATAAGTAATGCTTTGAAAGTATGAAAAAGGTATGAATTGATGATGCTTTAAATATGCTTAGCCATATTCATGAAAGTATGAATGCTTATAAGTTGTGTGCATAAAAGCTATTATGTTTTGCAATAAGATGCTAAGCTATGTGGTTATCTAACTTGAAAGGTTGTTGTTACTTAGGCTAATGCCAGGTTATGTTTGATGGTCTCAAATTGTTGTTATGCTTATATATTGAAATGGTAAGCCTTGTTTATGAACTACGAACTTACTGAGCATTACGTGTTTACGGGGTTTTATTTCTTTTGTGTTTTTAGTTAATCAAAAGCTCGTTTGGGTTGGAAGCTTGTCGGAGATCCATCACACTATCCATTGCCTATATCGGTAGATTTTGATAATTTTTAGCCATGGTTATAATGGCATGTATAGGTGTCTTGTTTGATGAATTTAACCATTATCTTTGGCTTGTGTACATGATGTTTTGGTTGACGATATAGTTGATATGATATCATATACATATATGGCTTTTAAAGTGGTTGTCATTTTGGCATCTAAGTACATAGTGATTGTAGTTGAATGGATGAACATTACGGTATGCTTTGAGATGTTGTTTTGGTACGACATAGATAGTGCCTTGAAGTGTTAATGGTCAGGTTTGGTAGCCTTGAATGTATATTGACATTTGATATTGTTTTTAAGATTAATGGTATATGTGGAAATGGTCATAATGGTATTTGTTGTGCATGTATTTGGTATATGAACATTATGACAAATGTGGCATTGAAGTGTATAATTGGTTGATTGTATCATGAATGAATTTCGTAGGTGTTTAGTCAAGTTTGATTGATGAGATTGTGGTGCCATATTGGCATATTGGTTAAATGGTTAGTTTCTATAATTATTAAAGCTTGTGTATGCATATATTAGGTGTGTCTTAAGCGCATGATTATAGGTGAAATTTGGTTATAAAAGTGGCCGAATTTTGGGCGAGAAAAATGGCTTGGAAATGACCTATTTTTTGTCCACACGGCCAGAGACATAGGCGTGTGTTGCCTCAACCATGTGTGACACATGGCCAAGCGACATGGGCGTATGTGACACACTGTCAAGTAGCACGAGCGTGTGTCTTAGCTGTGTGTGACGCATGGCCAAGCGACACGGTCATGTGTCCCTTGTATCTTTCAAAGGGTTGCAAGTCAGGCAGTTACATGGCCTTGCGCATGGGCGTGTGGCCTGGCCGTGTGACCCAAGTTAGTGAGTTACACGGGCATGGACACGGTCGTGTGTCCCTATTTTGAATGACCACACGGCCTAAGACATGGGCGTGTATCTTTTCCATGTGAGTCACACGGCCGTGTGACCCCTGCAGTTTGAAAATTTTAACTTTTCCAAAAAAGTTCACATGTTTCCAATTTAGGCCCAATTCATTTCTAATGTCGTTTTAGGGCCTCGAGGGCTCGTAAAAGGGACCGTATGAATCATTTTGGTTGATATTACTATGATTTATGTTGTGGTTTGTTTGTAATAAAAAATGTTCGCTATATGATGTTATACTCTAGTAATACTCCGTAGCCCTAATCTGGCGACGGATACGGGCTTGTTCTGTTACAGGGATTCTTTGTAGAAGCTGTGGACAATGGGGATGAACTAGACGTGAGCACTCATATTAAAATAGTGTTTAAATCCTTGGCTAAGGAGTTTGCTCCCTTTAAAGCCAATTACAAGTTGAGGAACAAGGCGCGGCTTAGCTCACGAAGGAATTACAACCCTATGAGTTGATGCTAAATGGTGGTAAGCCTGTTCAGGAAAAGCCTGAGACAAACTTAGCTATGGGCCCCTCATCCTCTAAGGGGAAGTAGGAAGCTAAGGGAAACAAGAAGCTGACTAAGTCTTTGATTCCACCTCCTGTAGATAGGAAAAATATTAAGAAGTCAAAGGATCCTAGAAAGATCAAATGTTTCTTCTGCAACAAGAAAAGACACTTTAGACCAATTTGCAAAGAGTATATGGATTATCTAGCCGAAAAAAGAAAGGTATGAAACTCTTTGTGGTTGAAGCTTGCTTAGTGGAAGAATCAATTGACAACTGGTTTATTGATTTTAGAGCCACTAACCATATGTGTGTTTCTTTACAGGGGTTCAACAAAATGAGAAGGCTACATGACTGGAGCCTCTCATTACAGATAGGAGATGGGAACTATGTTTTAGCTAAAGCAATGGAGAACTTATTTTACGTTCTAATAATTTTAGGAAGATTGTTTTAAAGGACGTGTTTTATGTACCTAATTTTAAGAGGAATTTAATTTTTGTATCATGTTGATTTAATGATGGCTATTTTGTGAAATTCATTAAAGGGATTACTATTCATAGAAATCATTCTTTGATCTATAACAGATGGATGAAAACAATCTCTATTTTATCAAACCAAATAACTACTCGATGCTTCAAACTTAAATGGTGAATAAGATGCTTAAAGCTTCTCACTCTAATGAGGGGTACCTATGACACTTAAAACTTGGTCATATTAACTAAGAAAAATCACTAAACTCAAGAAAGATGGACCATTAAGTATTCTTAAGAAAGTTAGTATTCAATAATAGGAATCTTTCTTGGAAGGTAAAATGTCTAAGAGGTCTTCTAATGCAAAAGGTACAAGGGGTACTTAAGGAACTTTCGGGAGATATAGAACAGTCACCAAGTTCATTTCTCAAGAAAGATGTGGAAGACCTTCAAACAATAAACAACATATGGGAATCCGTCGTAGTGGTAAAGTTTCTAAGAAATCAGAATTCTTAATCAGTGATGGTAACATTTATAATATGCAAGCCAATCATGAGGCTTGTAACACCCATAACTCATTTCCATCACTGGATTAGAGTTACGGAGTATTACCGGACAATTCTAAACAGTCAATAACAGATAACATCAAGTTGTCGAATTAAATAAAAAAATTCATTAATAATTCAGATCGGAGTAGAACCTACATTTATGGGCCTTAAATTGAGCCTACAAGGCCTTTAAAAGTTTATAAACAATCAGGGACCAATTCGACATAAAATAGAAGATTTGGGGCAAAAGAGAAAAATTTTAAATCAGGGGTTACACGGCCATGTGTCCAGGCCGTGCGATAGATCCCAGACTATGTGGCTATCCCACATGCCCGTGTGTCTACCCGTCTAACTCAATGACTTGGGCCACACATCCGTGTCGCATGCCGTGTGCCAGCCTATGTGAACCCTGAACCTAACATGTTCAGGGCACAAGCCCATGTGGGTTGCCCATGTGTGGCACATGACCATGTGATAGCCCATGTCCCAAGCTGTGTGTGCCTAAAAATGTCCCAAAACATGCTCATTTCACATCTAAATGCTTAGGTACCTAATTATAAACTTACACACATGTTTACAAGACTTTGGAATGCATTTTAAACCTCTCAAATCAAGTTAATCAACCATCCTACATGCCTACCAATCTGCCACCATTGACACCACATTTTAATCATATAACAAACCATTACCAAGATAAACATTCAAGCCATCCATGCATACCACATAAAATAACAAAACTTACCAATTCATGCTTGATTAGCATCAACCACTCATGCTTTCACAAGAATTAAGCATACATGCCTCAAATAGCTACTTGACACAATACATCAAGCTACCACATATGTGCTTAAGACTATCACAAAACATCCACCATTAGCCTATTACATGCCATATAAGCCAAGGTTATACTCATAGTCTACCAAAAGATTCTCAGATAATGTGATTCTTTGAGTTGAACCAATCTCCTGATTTCCACAAAGACGTAATCTATAAAGAAAAAGATAGAGACACAAGTAAGCTTACATAAATCTCGAGACGAATTTCAGATCTTATTCAGAAATAATAGACAATGATACTTATTTAATCTGACAATCTCTAATACATATAACTGGACTACTTTCTTGAGTGAATAAGCAGTTCTGACCGGAATAAATGAGCTGACTTGCCAATCTATCAACAATAACCCAAATCGAATCATTCTTCCTTGGTGATACAAGTGATCCAAATACAAAATTCATCATAACTCGTTCCCATTTCTATTTAGGAATCATGATAGGCTACAGTAATTCTGACAATACTTGATTTTCAATTTATTCGGATGAATAAAATATGTATTGTTGTGTGCCTCAGAGAAAATGTCTCGTTTTAACTGTGAATTATTTAGAACACACAATCTATTACAAAGATACATCATACCATCGGTATCCACTGTAAATCCTATAGATAGCTCACTCTGGATTTGCTCTAGTTAGCTAACAACTTCAGGTCGTCATCCTACAATTCTCGAATTTGTTGAAGAAACAATGATCTATTTTTTTAATTTAGCTAATACAAAACCATTATTATAATAATCATTTTCCTTCCCAGATCCAGGCTAGGTCAGTACCAAAACTCTAAGAGATATTTTTCAGAGTTTTCCATATAATAATAGAATGGATTTTACTCGAATCTATACGAATCCCCGTCTATCGAATTTACATAATCAAGAAAACCAACCTCTCTGAATCCAACTCACATTTACTAACTTCCACATAAACTGTCTCTCATACAAAGTCTGTTACACGATTTTCTTATGTTGAATGTGCACTAATTCTTTTTTAGAATAGATCAGTATATCATTAATAAACGCAACCACAAAACTATCAAAATAAGGCCGAAAAACCCGATTCATCAAATTCATTAATTAACAGAGACATTAATTAGTCCAGACAACATTACTAGAATTCATATTGGCCATATCGAGTTAAAAAAGCTATTTTCAGTAATCTTTAACTAGCAACTGATAATAACCAGATCTGCATTTATCTTCAAGAACACTATTACGCCTTTTAACTAATCAAATGGATCATCTGTACAAGATAAAAGATATTTATTCTTTATCCTAAATTTATTCAATTTTCATATTTAGGTAGAAATCCCAGAAACTCTTCAGGTTACAAATCAAGAAACCCACTAGCAATCGGTACATGATCAATCCTTCAATCCCAATTCCTAAGTATAAAGTAAATATATATGTAACAACTCATTTTTCAATGCTGACGGAAAAATGGTTTCGGGACAAAATTTTTGTTGTGTCAGCCCGTAAATATTATTTATAGAATATATATGGAGTAATTAGAGTCCTATTAATTTTTGGTTAAGAAATTTTATCGTTTAAATAATTAATTAAAGAAAAAGGACTAAATTGAAAAAGGTGCAAAACTTAGTAATTATTGCATTTAGATGATCAAATAACTTAATTAATAAATAAGGAAGGACCTATGTAGCAATTAGCCCGTAGTTATTATTTTTGGATGGCAATTGGAATGAAAATGATAAAATAACATATGTTTTAATGGTAATTTTGTAATTAAATCAAAATTTTAAACAAAACAAATAGAAAGAATAAAAATTTTCTTCTTCATTTTCTTCAAATTCATGTCAAAACACCATTGAAGGGTGCTCCAAGCTTCGATTTGCATCTCCTTATTGCATGTGAGCTCAATTCTTACCTATTTCTTATAATTTTTATGTTTTTGAGATTATTGCAACTAGGCCCAGCTAGCTTGTACCTCCAGTTTTGAATCTATTAAAAATCTTGGTTTTTTTATGATAATTATGTGTTTGAAGCATTGATTGTTGTATTTGGTTGTTTTGTGAAGAAATTTTTATTACTTTTTGATTAAAGGATTAAATTGTTAAAATGTAAAAGTTTCAAGGTTTGATTGTTATAATTGGGACTGTTTAAGGGCCTAGATTATTCAACTATAAATTTTGACTTGAGAAAATGGTTAATTTCATGATTTTCGAGTTAGAGGACTAAACTACAAAAGTTGTAAAAGTTAGGGGAAATCATGTAATTTCAAAAAATAAAATGGTATAAATTGGAATATGAAATGTAAGCTAATAATTGGGAAATTTTATATTTTAGATCAAGACCCTGTTGATTTACGTGGAAGAGGGAAAATTACAGAATAGTCCTTGAACTTCTATAACTATTACAATTTAGTCTAGGTAAGTTCGTCTAGTTTGTAATTTAATATCTATATGAATTGTATGATGATATGATATGAAATAGTGGATATTAATTGTTCAATTGATGATGTAAAGTTGTTTGGGAAAGTGTAATTGAATTTCCATACTTAGGCCTGATGAACGCGAGATAGAGTATAACTGAATGATGGTGTGCTATGTTGGGATTGGACTGGAGATTGGTGTGGTGTGCTTATTATATATTTTACAGAGTATATTGAGGTTCAGCATTTTTTGTGAAGCCTCGTGTTATACTATCTTGTTCTAGCATATTATGGAGGCGGATGTATAGCCTATAGCCTTGGCAATTAGTGTCGAGGTGTGTTATCGATTGGATTAGCTCTCATTAGCGTTTGGCGTGTTATCGGTTGGATTAGCTCTCATGAGTGTTTGGCATGTTATCGATTGGATTAGCTCTCATGAGTGTTTGGCATGTTTTGGTTGATTTACTTGTGTACTTATATCTGTAAGTCGTTCATCAGATCGTAAATTATTGTATTATAACTTGTTTAATGACTTTAAATGGCATGACACATACTTGAAATCTTGAATTGAATCCGTTGTGGGCATGTATGTTTGCTAGAGATTATTATTTGAGCTTTGAATTGAAATATGAAATTCACCTATTTGCAATTGTGGATGACAGGAAACATTTGTTGTTGAATCACTTTTTATTTGATTGTTAAATTTATTTTTTAAGAATTATTGTTTCTTTCCATCGAACTTACTAAGCTTCAATAAGCTTACTTGTGTTAATTTCTGTTTCTTGTAGATACTTTTGAAGGATAAACAATTGGATCAGCACTTAAGTCACACTGTCCATATATTTTCAGTAGTTTTTGAACGTTTGTTTTGGATTATATGGCATGTACTAGGCTTGTTTTGGTATGTACATATATAAAGAGTGAGCTTAAGTGCGAGTAGATAACTTATTGTGATATATGTGAATGATGGAGGATGTCTTTGGTACAAACTTTTAGTATATGTATAACTAAAAGGTCATCTTGAATTGTTGTGAATTGAGGTGTCTATAATAGGCATATTGGTTAGAAGTTTAAGTTGTGTGAATTGGCATGTTTGAGTGATGATTTATATTGTTGTATAAGTATGTATACTTGTGGTACCATTGAGGGTACATTGGTTAAGCACTTAATGGTTGAATAGCGTGATTTAAGCTTGTTTAATGACATTTTGAATAAGTCTAATGGCTGGTAAATGGATTACTTTGTGTCCAAGAAATCTTGAAATGGAAACTTGATCTTTAAGGTTCATTTAGGCACACGTGGCCTGGGAAACGGGATGCCACATGGCCGTGTGCTACACACGGTCTGAGACACAACTGTCTGTATTAAGTTAGTTTGTTACGCGACCTAGCACATGGCTTGTGAACAAGGACGTCTGTCACAAGTTAGAGAGTTACACAGTTTGGCACACGGCCTGTGACACTACCATGTGACCCAACTTAGTAAGTTACATGAGCAGAGACATGGACTGGGACACGACCTTGTGTCCCCTGTTTATGAAAATTTTAATATTTTCCTAAAGTTTCATGATTTGTTTTATATTAGTCCCTGAGGGTTTTAAGATTAGTTTTTTAGTCCCTAAATCTCGATTTAAGCCTCGTAGGTATAAGTTATTATTTTAATTCAATTATTCTATGGTATTTGAGAAATTATACTGAAATGATTATGATTTTACTTGTTTATTTCGGTTAACTTGTTGTAGCATTCCCGTAACTCTATTCTAGCGACGAATATGAGTTAAGATGTTCCAATATATATACCAGAAATGTTTTACAATCTTTCCAAATCTTTTTCTGTACCAAGATAACCGAAATAACTCTGGTTGTATTATCTAATTTACCAGACTCAACTATAATCACTACACCAGTCTGACATTTCAAATCGATTCATTTCAGCCTATAGTTCACTACAGTATCATATAACTTTAGCCAATCTATTCCCAAAATAATACCAAATTCATGAAATGGTAGTAACATTAGATCAATAGGAAAATCACAGTAATAGATTTTTAGCAGATAGTTTCGATATACCAAGTTAACCATTACACTCTAGCCCAATGGATTATGTCTCGAACATCAAACTCAATTGACTCAAGAGGTAGATCCTTCTACATTACTAATGCAATATAAATATAAGAGTAAGTTGACCTAGTAACAATCAGTGCCTATACAATAAGTAATATCAAAGAAATAGAACGTACCAGAAATAATAATAGGCATGGTAGCTTCTAATCTAACAATTGTATCTTCGGTCCCACTACAGCTAACTCCAGTGTTATTGCTCTTACAAAGGCATTTTCCTTTCTGAGGCGTTGACAATTGTTTGACACTATTCACAGACACAATTTCTTGATTAAATTTATTGACCTGTACAATTTTCCTGTCTAGATGACAGCTAGTGGCATTTTTCTCTTTGAATTCATATCTAAAGAAATCCCAATTAATCCAATCTCTGAGTACAACTGCTGTTAATGTCCACCACCGATTATAAGCCTTACCCTTTTTATCAAGACATGACACATTTGAGATAATCATCAAGAAATCAAGCCATTTCTTCAAAAGTTCATTGTACTTTTTCAAGCCAGTACATAGCCCCAGTTAGATCTTCATCTATTTTACCTCTGAATTCTTCAGTACCATACCTTCTAATTATTAATCGTGAACCATCGAACTATTCCAGTCATTTGATTACCCAGGGGTGCCATAAGAAGCATATCACGGGGGTAGAAGTTGTAAAGCCACTGAATTGGCTCACGCCATTTTTGTGAAGCACTAACTCATTCAGTTGAAAAGACATTTCGACTTCACTATCAGACATTTACAAAATTGATAAACAATAACTTACCTCTTGTTTAGAAGTCAGAATATTACCATTTACCTCATTCAGGTCAGTATGACCAGATTCTATCAAAATTCATTAAATTTGTAAGAAAAATAGAGGTTAAATTGGATCAATAAATATCACACTATCACTGGTTTATATGGCATATAATTCTACAAATCATCATGCTACATTCAGTTCGAGAATCGACTAAACCATAGCTTTGATACCACTAAATGTAATATCCATAACCCGTTTTCGTCCCCAGATTAGGGTTACAAAGAATTATCAAAAGATTCAAAATAATTTATAACAAATAGCATCAAGTTACCAAATTAATTAACAAAATTCATAAATAATTCAAATTGGAGTAAAACCTACACTTATAGGCCTTAAATCGGGCATACGAGGCATTTGAAATACTTTAGGAAAAATCAGGTACCAATTCGATACAAAATAGAAGATTTGGAGAAAAAGTAAAAATTTTCAAATCAAGGGTCACACAGCCGTGTGTCCAAGCCGGGTGACAGAGTCCAAACCGTGTGGCTATCCCACACACCCGTGTGTCTACCCGTGTAACTCACTGACTTGGGCCACACGGCTGTGTCGTAGGCCGTGTGCCAGCCGATGTGAACCTTGCACCTAACATGTTCGGGGCACACGACCAAGTGACAGCCCATGTCCTAAGCCGCGTGTGCTAAAAAATGTCCCAAAACATGCTCATTTCACATGCAAATGCTTAAGTACCTAATTATAAACTTGCACACATGTTCACAAGACTTAGGAATGCATTTTAAACCATTCAAATCAAGTTAATCAACCAGCTTATGTGCCTAGTAATTACCACTATTGACACCACATTTCAATCACATAGCAAACCATTACCAAGCTAAAATTTCAAGCCATCCATGCATACCACATCAAATAACAAAATTTACCAATTCATGATTGATTAGCATCAACCACTCATTCCTTTACAAAAATTAAGCATACATGCCTCAAATAGCTACTTGACACAACAAAAATACAAGTAGATCAAGCTACCACATATGTCTTTAAGACTATCACAAAATATCCACCATTAGCTTATTGCATGCCATATAATCCAAGGTTATACTCATAGTCTACCAAAAGATTCTCGGATAGTGTGATTCTTCGAGTTGATCCAATCTCCCGAGTTCCACGAAGACGTAATCTACAAAGAAAAAGATAGGGACACGAGTAAGCTTACATAAACCTTAGTAAGTTCTGCAATTAATTGATAAATCTTATCGAAATAAAATAATAATTCAAATAACGAGGTTACTAAAAGAGTTCCTGTCAATCACAGCTCACAACAAGTAAGTAATGCTCAAACAATACTACAAATCAATTTCTCATTTCCTATCAATCACAGCTCACAATAGATGAGTAATGCTCAAACAATAGTACAAATCAATTTCTCACATTTTAACAACACAGTTAACCATCCAGAACACACTAGACAATCATACAAGGCAATCTAACCGATAACACACCTTGGCACTAAATGCCTACCCCGTAAGCTAACATCCGTCCCTGCAGCACACCAGAAAAACACTATAATATAACACGATAGTCTGCAACATATGTAGGACCTCGATATATTTAGTGAACAGAGGATCTACAGAAATCTTCATAACATCTCATACCAATCCCGTATCGTGCGCAAAATAACCAATTGGCATGTCAATCATACACTATCCTACTTTCATTTGGGTACGTCAATCATCAAGCGATAATAACACATTAATTCTATTTCCATGTACAAGCATTAATTCATTAATTAACATTCAATAACTAATCTATATAAAGAGCATTTTGATTGTATTACGATTAAATCAAACGAACTTACCGAACTAAAATGAAGTCGAAGTCGAGACAACAATCAATCTGTTACTTTAGCATTTCCACAATTTGAGCCTGATCTATTTATATCTTGATCTAAAATAATAATTCCATTCAATTATAAACTTCCAGCAGCAAAAATAACTCATTTTATGAAATTAAATCTTTTTTTACAAGCCCGTCGTCTTAGTTTCATGCAATTTAGTCTCTAAGTCAAAAATACGCAATTTAACCATTTTCAATGAAAACTAAGTTTAACCAATTTACCTAGGGCCTCCTTATAGTCTATAATTTATATTATTTCACAACAAGATCTTGTACTTTTACTTCTTTCACATCTAGTCCTTAAACATTAATATAACCAAAAATCATTTTACAAAATAGTCCTATTTAACAACCAAGCTTAATACCCTAACATAAAACTTCAAGAACAACTAAAACTCATAAGTGACATAATCCATAACATTTGACAATTTTACAAAGTAGTATCATGTTAGCTAAATCAAGCTAATACGAGCTCAAAAACATAAAAATTACTAAAAACGGGCGAGGTTTACTCATCAAATCAAAGGACCAAAGTTGACTGAGGCTCTATCTAGCTTCTTCTAGGTATTTCTTCTCTTTCCACACGAAGAAGAAAATAAAATGTAGATGTTATCTTTTAATTTTCCTTAATTTAACTTACATTTTAACTTTTTACTAAATTACCCTTTTTATATAACTTATAAAATTGCTAAATCATGTCCATAAATGTCCATAATATAAGTATATGGTATAATTACCATATAAGGAGGATTTAATTGCACAATTGGTCCTTCAATCATTTTAATTTTTTACTAAACAAGCTTAATTTCAATTTAACCCTAAACTAATTAGGACTTAATAATCAAATAGCCTAAAAGCTAGTGGATTAATCATATCCACCATCGCTTGGAATTTTTGACCATGGTTTAATCACCATTTTGGTCCCTTTACTATTTTAAATCTATACCGATTGACTTTTACCACTTTTGTAATTTAATAATTTTACCTTAATTAAGCAATCAATCATCAAAATTACTAGACCAAACTTCAATTCACCTATAATCCAGCTCTGTAAATATTTACTAAAAATATTTATGGCATTAAATTATGGAAACGAGGTCTCAATACCTCATTTCCAAAAACAATATGACTTTTAGACTGAACCACCTATACTTATTTATTCATTCAATTTATAAAAGTTATTAAACCAGAATTGAATATAATATTGTAATTGACTCATAAATATTAAATAATAATAAAGACTTACTCATCAGATTTGTGGTCTTGTAACCACTATTTTTGATACCACTGAAAAAAAGGGTTGTTTCAAGGATGATGATCCACCCACTTACAATGAGGCTATGCAGGGCATTGATTCCAACCTCCAAAAACAGGCCTTGGATGCCAAGATGAATTCTATGGAATCCAATACGGTGTAGGAACTTGTAGACTTACCAGTTGGGATTAAACCCATAAGGTGTAAGTGGATTTACAAGAAGAAGAGAAATATGAAAGGGAAAGTGGAAACACATAAAGCTAGACTCGTAGAGAAAGACTACAAACAGACAGAAGGCATCGATTACGATGAGACCTTCTCTCTAGTAGCCATGCTTAAGTCTATCCACATACTCTTATCCATTTCCGCTACTCTCGATTACGAGATCGGGCAAAAGAATGTCAAGAAAACATTCTTGCATGGTTATCTTGATGAGACCATTTACATGACTTCTAAGATCTCTAAAGGAGAAAAACGTTGGTGAAACTTAAGTTTGTAAGTCTCTAAAGGAGAAAAAGGTGGTCTTCCTTATTCAGTATGTTAATGATATTCTACTTATTGAAAATAATGTAGGAGAATTGTCATTGGTTAAAGTGTGGTTATCTCAATATTTTAGCATCAAGGACTTGGGTGAAGCTAGTTATATTCTTGGAATTCGAATATTAGGGATCGAAAGAATTAAATGATAGCTCTATCAAAAGCTTCATACAATAATAAGGTACTTGAATAGATTGCAATGACTGATGCGAAGCTAGGTGTTCAACTGACTGCATCGGGTTTTCATCTTTCTTTGGATGATTGTACTAAGACAACAAAAGAAAGAAAGCGTATGAGTAAGGTTCCATATGCTTCGGTAGCTGGAAGCCTTATGTATGTTATGCTTTGCACACGTCCAAATATTTGTTTAGCTAAAGGAATAGTAGATGTGGTGAAAGTAGCTTATGAATATAACCTTGTGGATTCGTTTGCTAAGACTCTTTTACCTAGGAATTTTAACAAACATATCGAGAACATGGGAATGTGAAACATGACACATTTAGTTCACTACGGCAAGTGTGAGATTGTTGGGAAATGTGCCCATATTGTAGTAAACATGTAATTATTTTCTATGTATTTGAACGATGAATAAATAAATAAACTTAGTTTAACAATTCACTATTATGTCTTTTGCATTTCATTCTTTCATGTTCTGCATGCATAGTGAAATTGTGGCAAACAAATATTAGCTCATTGATTGTCTAAATTCAAACTGATGATAAGTGGCACTATAAGAACGTTTACATTGTGAGAAAGACAATTTACTTTATTAAATAATCTAAACGAGTTCATAATCCCATAAAAGAATCAAAGTGAACATTTCATTCAAATACTTAGAAGGATTATTATGTCATCTACGATTCCAATTGGGGAGATGGCTAGTATTGGCTATCGGAGTAGTTGAATCCATGGTTAGAGACATAAATGTATTCATTGGAAGAATGATACATTGCACTAGACCCAAGCTGAATTAATTCTGAATTCGTTTGTGAATTAATTCACTTGTGATGCTCATGGTGTGATTTACCTCAATCCCGAGGTAGTCACTGACCATGCGTATGTAACTTATGTGCTTCGATATCAATGGAGGCTTATGCTATAAAGATGATAGAGTCCATAGCCAGTATGTTGGGTACATGACTTGTGTATGATATCACTTTACTAGCAACAATAGAATTCATTGTTAAATTAAAGTGTTAATGATATCGTCTTATTAGCACTGTGTCGATTGATATTTATGGAATGTGGCCACGAGTTGCTTGTTTCCGAACAAGCAATTTATCATAGTCATTTGTTGACGGTGATCACATTAATCATTAAGAAGATACAATGGTGACAATGAGATAGAATATGATTATATTGAGGGTAACACACACGTGATGAGGTCATTGGACAAAGCAATTGGATGAATTACTTTTGTAATGAGTATACAAAAAGAAATTTTCAATCATAGTACATCTCTTAGACTGACTCCATGATTAAGTAATTTGTGAATTATCGAAAAGATGCTTCTATACATAATTGCAATTGCTAGAGCCTAATTGTATATGTCCGATTGGTCCCTCCACTAGCTCAATAAAAGCTCGATTGATCTGCATTTGAATTAATAGAAAATTCTATGACTTTGGAAATAATTTATTTGAGTTTATTTAATCGATGTGGAATTAAATTAGGTATTTGTGAGATTTGTTCAACTAGAGAATTTGATTAAAGAATCTTCTTGAAAAATTAATTTGGAAAATATAAGTGATTTTCGGGAAAATTAATTTTGATCATGTAAAATTGAATTAATCAAATTAATTAAAATTAGTATTGTATTTTTGAAAATTAATTTTCAAGTTAGACAATTGTCAAAATGGATAATTGAACTTGAAAATTAAACATAAAATAAAAAATTTGGGTCTAAGAACCAAAAATCGAGATCGAGACCCAAAAATTGGTCCAACCGGGCTTGGTATGTGAAATTGGGTTAGCGGTCCAACCGGTGGCAAGAACAAATCGACAGGGTCGCCACTGGCCTAGATCAAACCGGTAACAGTTGAACCGGTTGAGGTGCCATAAGGATTTTGCACCTACGATGGCAACACCAGACACAACGATCTCGATGGTGGCGGCTCCCGATGGTCGGTCCTTTGTCGGTTGAGCAGTAGAGGAATCACACTTCTACTGGAACTCTACCGAAGAATATGATTTCACATTAACTATTCCCAAAAAATATTATTTTAATAAA
>CM025250.1:8187908-8203718 GCA_013677275.1 Gossypium schwendimanii
TCTTAATAGTATTTTATTAATTTAATAATAAAGTGATTATCTTGATAAATATTCTATTAATTTAATATTAAAGTGATTAAGTTTAATCATAGTTCAACTCTCTAAACTCTCCCTATATAAAGAGAGTCATGAGTCATTATTTTTCACATACTTGAATTCAAGAGAAAGTTGTAGAGAGAAAATTCTCTGAAGAAATTATTTCAAAAATTTCTAAAGATATATTTCTTATTTACAACTAGGCCCAAAAGTTTAGAAAAATTGCTAAATTACCCCACTGGTAATTTTGTAGAAAATATTTTGATTCGAAGTGAGCCACACTCAGCAGACCTAAGCTTGAGGATAACGGAGAAGGCTACTCGGCCGAAGTGTTTATCCTAGACAAATAAAAAAAAGTAAATTATGATTAAGTGTTTATTACTTTAGATATCACAATCAATTTCTTGTTTTGGAAAAAAAATTAAAACTCTGATTTTTCCTCATATCTATTTTTTGCTACATTTTTCCAAACCTTATTTTTCAATATTGACTTGGTAAATCAAAACATCAATAAGGTGAGTTTTAACTTGTAATTTAACCATATGATACCATAACCACATATCATGCCAATTCATGTCATACTAATTAATAGAGCTCAAAACTTATTCAATCAAGGGATAATAAAATTGCATACACGTCAAAGTCAATATTCCAATACATTTTTTAAATTCAATTCAATATTTCTCCATATGAACATCAAGATCATTATCTCATTTCAATTTCTCATTTCATATAAATTATTTCATCTGATGAACCCTAGTAAATAGACTCGAATACATAGGTATCTACACCACTCCAGTTGCTCATTTGAGCTTAATATAAACATGTCAGGTTACCAGTCTAGGCTAAACCTTTATAACGACATTAGGTTACTCATCTGAGCTAAACCTATGTCACATATATTTGAGAATCCGCAATAAAAGTTGGACTTTGGTAACGTCTGTAATCAATCCCAAAAAAGCATGTACAAAATCCTATTGGCATTCCAATCGTATCCTAACCTTTACTAAGTTCACACGGGCATCTTTTATGCTTAAAAACATCACTTTTTCAATATAGTCCAATTCTAGCCTAATCATACCAATGCACAACCAAACTCATATATATAGAGACAATCCAAATACATAACAATCTTAAGTAAATAATATATCATATAAACTTACCTGATCAAAACACCAACAAGTTGATTCTTTAGGGACTATTCAACACTTTTTGTCTTTCCTCGATTACCTCCAGATTGATCCAATTATTGATTTATACAATTATTACATTCAATCCATCAATACCAAACATTTATACATTATATCATGACATGAACAACCCTATATAATCTAATTTTTTTGTACCCCTAAATTTTTACATTTTATCCAATTTAGTCTTTCAATTTGAAATAACCATATCATTCAATTTTGAGCCTCAGTTTAAACACCAACTTCAATTACATTATTTAGAGACCCTCTACTATCTATTTATATCAAAATTTTACCAAAAATTACATTTTATTCACTTTAGTCCTTATGTACAAAACTAACAATTAAACATTACAATCTAGTCTTTTTTTCATAATTTAAGCTTAAAATCTATCCATTTAACACCTTATTCTTCAAGAAATCAATAAGGAAACTTTCAAAAATTTTAATATTTTTTTACAAATTGGTGCATGGGCTAGCTAAATCAATCTCCCATGTCCTCAAAAACATACAAATTACAAGAAAAGGACTTGGAAATGCTTACTAATCAAGGACCAAATATTAAAAAGCATCATAGGTTTTTCTTTCTTTAACTTTTGACATGAAGAAGATGAAGTAAGGAAAATGACATTCTTTTACCTTATTTTGACTTATATAGTTAGATTAGAACTTAATTTACTAGACTTAATTAAGTATACTTAATTAACTTAATCCATCATTAACTTAATACAAGTGGAATCTTCCATTATCAAGCACTAACTCATGTTACAAAATGATTTAATTTTCATTTTGGACCTTTGAATAATTTCATTTAAGTCCTTTAGCCTTTGGCCAATTAAAAACTTATTGCGATTGGACTTTTACAATTTAGTCCTTATACCCTAATTTAGCAATTAATTGACAAAATTGATAGATAAAACATTAATATACTTTTATACAAACTTTATAAATATTTACATTTAAATATTTAGGAACTCATTTTATGAAAATGGGGTTCTGAGACTACCTTTTTAGGTGGCACTGAAAATAGGGTTGTTACAAACTGGAATTGAAGTGTTTCAAAGTGCGTTACTAAGCTAAAAGACATCTTCAATCTATAAGAACTAAACTCAACCTAGAAATGGCTGGATGCCATAAAAAATTCATCACAAGTTGGATGATGTTGTAGACCTAAAAAATTATAGCTTTAGTGTAACGCCCTTAACCTGACCCAATTCACCGAGTCCAGACCTCAAGTGTCATTACACACAATACTTACCAAAATATTGAAACTTTTGACAAATACTCCTTACTAAAAATATTTTTCTTGTTATTTTAACTAAAAGACTTAATACCTAAGAACAAAGGAAAATATTAAAAATAAAATATTACATTAGACCTTTTTCTAATACTTTTAAAATATAAAGTAAAGACAGACTCTTAAGGTGCAAGCCTACAATACGTCACTCTTCCACTGTATGTATAATAACCTGGCCCGTCGCTACTTTGGCGTATCATTGGCATCGTCCCTCCTAGCGCATACTCATGTCATCATTACCTAAAACATAAGCATAACATTGTAAGTTCAAGAGAACTAAGTGAGCTTTATTACAAAATACCTTGGTAGATACTTTTATACTATCTAAAGAACCTTTGTGTGCCAGCTACCCTTATAAACCATTTGCTTCCATTTTGGGTGGATATTTTCACAATTTTTGATTTACACTTATACGCCAACTACCATACTAAGCATATCATTTCTCTCTTGGCTACCTGACTGACTAGAGATCCTTCCAGACAATATATTATTATTTTATTTCTCTTAGAACCATAAAATTACTTTCCAAAAGAATGTGCCTTCAAAGACTAATTCATACATATCATTTCTTTATCGTAACTCTTAACCCAAAACAAATGTTCCTAGATACTGTTCATTTAGTGGATGCTCACTCGATCTAAATACCATCAGTTTACTAATCATATCATATTCTTGTACAATACTCAACAAACTTATACCGATAGTGAACTATACAATCCATTCAAATGAAGAGCACACAACTTTATTACAGAACCTCAAATACTCAAAATAACATTGACTCAAATTCCATCTAATTTTAGAAGAAACATGATACTATTCAGATGTGGTGAATACTCTTTTTATCATACAGATACACACTTCTTTACAAAAGTTTCCTTTAAAACTTATTCGATTACATAACAGATTCATCTCAGACGTATCATAACCTCATCAAAGCAAAATTTATCATAGAATACTCAGAAATATCAAGATCTTAACATAAGAGTGGGTAATCATATTCCACCATATAGACTTAACAAAATACACCATAATGGCGAAACTGAATATGCTACTAAGGCATCATATAGAATGATGTGTTTACTATCCTGGAAGACTTTTACAGAAGGTGTCATGGGTTTCTCCCTCATGGACTTAAACATAAGTTTCATGTATCGTGATCTACCAATTCGATCTATATTATCGAAGGCTACACCATGAAAATTCATACAAACATATCTTGCCCTAGGCCTTAACCACATGGATTTACACACATTCGTGTATCATGATCTGCCAGTTCAGTCTTCATCATACTATAGGTCACACCTTAAGTGTTTTTAGGTCTCACCCTCATGGTCTTACTCTTATTTTCATATCGTGATCTACCAGTCTAGTTAGCAATATAACTGTCCTACAAGAGGCTTCACAGAGGGACATTGAACAACATCATTTACCCAAAATTGTGAGCATTCCTGACTAGTTCATATTTTTCATATATTAAACTTTACATGCATTCTTACCTATCAACATCTTTTCAACAGAAATTTATATATGTAGCACAAATCTCATCCTTTCTTTACTCATATACTTACCAATTATTATATATCTCATTATCCTTTATATATTTATACTTCCACTTGAATAGTTCACATAGAAGATTTAGGGTAGAGACTCATCTTTACTTTACTCATATACTGAAGTTCAAAGCTCCAGACTTAGGCATTCTTCTCAAACTAGGAATAGCAACTACTTAAAGAACTTAGATTCACTATTAGAATTCTTATACATACAATTTACTGATCATCTCAATCAAAGATAACCTCATGCAAGACCTTGCACTTAAAGTTTTAATGTTCATATATCTCTTGTAGACTGATTCTTTCAAAACACTTAACATGCAGAGCTATAATACTTACCCAGAGATGGAATAACCACTGATTAGACCAAGAACCTTAGCTTCCAACTTAACGAGGAAGAGATACAATCAAACTTAAGAGGAAGAATCAGAGGGTAACATTGAAGGAAGAAGAAGAATAACCTTTTTCATAACCCTTGTCATACATATATATATATGACCCATCCTACTTAGTGGTACTCAAGAAGTGTCACAAATTTCAGAATTTTTCATCCTTAATGTTCTATAGTTTCTGAGAGAAACATAAATGTGAATATTTTTCATTTGCTATTTCACCAGCTAGTTTAGTTGGTTGATAACCAAATCTAGTTACCAAAACTTGCTCTTCACAGTGCTTGAACAAACTAGGCATACTATACCTTTGGCGGTAACCTACATAAGACTTACTTCTCTTTTATCAAATTATTTCTTTTCTTAAAGAATACACCAAGAACTAAATCCTGATATACTTCCATGGGCTAATAGTTAACTAGAAGTTTACAATTTGGTGAACTAACTACCAGAGTGCGCCAGAGCAGACAACTTCATGCCTATGTACCTTCAATTTGGATCATCCACCTTTGGGGTGTGACAACTCTCCCCTCTTAAGAAAATTTTGTCCTCGAAATTTTCTAACTTGGAAGAATTCCACTATACAAATTAACACTAATCGTTCGCACCAGGCACATACTACCTATTTGGCTAACTATTTTTCCCACCTATAGTAATTTCTTTTCAAAGGCGTATACCAATGAGAATACTAACAATTTAACTCACTTGGGCGTATCTATGACTTAGTAGTTACTTGCAAAATTTTAAAGTTTTCATAACTTACTTTGTGAAAGATATCAATTTTATATTATAGAACCTGAACAGTTACCTCGAATTCACCTTTTTACACACTTTTGTTCTCTATACAGCAGATGCTCAAACACCGTTTCAAACATTTTACTGAATTAACTAAAACCCTAATTTCTTCTCTATCTAATCCTTCTGCTATTTTCATCTTCAGTCTTCATCTTCCTCAAAGGTAACATTTGTTTGCTTTTGTTTTTCTTTCCTTTCATTTCATTTCACACAAAATGGTTCGAACAACCACTAGTGGGAGGGGTCAAGGTCAAGTTAATCAAAACATCATCCCCATAAATCAAATTACATTTAGACTCCAAGGCCCAATGATACCCCATCGCGAGTAAAGTTTCAGATGTATAATTGTAGCACTACCCAGGACGAAATGAATCGAAATTTAGTAGTCTAGGGTATCCATGACCCAAGCTTTGCTTATGACATCTAGTGAGCCCGTGAATGTTGTATAAGCTATAATTCCATAGGTTTCATCTTACCCTTGATCTTGTTGGAGGCTAATTTCCATTTGTCAATCAATCACGTCATTTACGTTGTGCTAAATAAATACGACATTACACCAAGACAACTATCAGCCCTATCTTGGTGGACACTGGTAGTGTTCTATATCGATTATTGCATGCACAACAAGCCTCTGTTGTTAGGTGTTTTCCAGAAATTTTACTAGTTAAAGGTGAAAAGGAAAGGAACTTCTGTTGGCAGTGCTTATTTTAGTGCATGCTTAGGATGCGAGCCCATGATACAAAACAGCATTTCAAATCTTCATCAAAGAAAAGACAAGTGCATAAGAGTCATTTGCAAACTTAAAACTGGATTTGGTTTTCCAACAAGATGGTCTCTTTATCTAGAGAGAATTTGTGCAAAATATCAGCCAGTAGATTCTCAAATTGCTTTAAAAAATATAAACGATTAAGAATAGGGTGTGTACTTGATTTGATGGAAATTATTTCTGTTTGAAATGTATTTCAATATTTTTTTACAATATTTAAGCCTAAATGGTCGTCGACCAAATGATTCTACAATCTGGTTAGATGATTTCATCGTGCCTTCTGGTTTTGAGGCTTGGCCTTACAACTTAGATGATGAATTGGCACACATCTTAGTGGGACCTAAAAGAGAGCTTCCTTTCTAATTTTATAGTATTTGTGGTCTTTGCCCATACAATTGGAACATTATAAGTAATCTTGTTACAACTTCTACTTCTTCTTCAAACCAGGCTAATTCTCATGTTGCTGGTGCAAGGTCTTCCTCATATTCACACACTACACTTGTCTTAGCTAAGAATATAGACATTACAATTGTTCTTAATGAAGCTCGAACAAAGGAGAAAACTACTGTTGCTCCGTCAAGAAAAACTATAGTGAAAAAAACTAATAAGGGGCCTATATTGGAGGAAATTATTCTAGAGACTAAGAGTAGTGAATGCCCTCCCTTAACATGACGTATATCTAGAAATGAGCCTACCATTGTAGTCACTCACACCACTTCAGATCCTCTCTTACTTGAAATTCCAATACCATTCGTGGAGTCTACCCACGAAGTAAACTCTCTAATCCATTATTTTTATCATCCACTAATAAAAAGTCCTATTAAAGCAACACCTGTAATTCAATTAGTAGTTGCTCTCAGTACTCTACCACACGATGTTTATTTTGTTGAAGTAGAAGGGATTTTCCTTTGGCGTGATCTAATGAAGTCAGCACCAACTTCTATCTCACTCAGTTTCATTTTTCAACAACAAAAAAATTCAGTGCCCCAACAGTTAAAAGAGGCTCTTTCCTCTTACCTTACTTCCAATCTTAATGAGTCCCTTCTTTCCCTCATGGAAAATGTTTCACTAGCCTTATCTGTAGAGTATAGACTTTGGAGTTGGGCCCTCCAAGACGTCAGTAATCAATACCATGATAATATTTCAATTTGGAAAAGGCTATAAGAACTGGCGAGGACTTTATAGATAAATTACACCGAGATCATTAAGAGTCTAATAACTTGATACCCGAGTCACAACTTTGAAGGGAAAATATATGGAACCATAGACTGAATGCGAATAATTAAAAAAGGAAATCAATCAACTGAAGGGTAAAGAAGCTACTTTAGAGAAGAACCTCGAAGTTTAGGAGGAACATCACAAAGTAGAGCTAGAAATTCTATGCTAGACTAGTGAAGAGGCCTTTAGAAAATTCTAGGAGGACACAAAAAAAGAATCTTAATGAAGCTCTACCAAAATGGAGGTCCAGCCTAATTCTACACGCCCAAGTGGCTTCAAGTCCTCTTGATCTCATTCGAATGGATTCCAACTGCCTTATTGACTTCTCTACTAAGTCACTGAACTTTAATGTTTACCATCCTAAAGGCGAAGAATGGGAAACCTTTCAAAGAGAGTGGAAACAGTTAGCTGAATTTTTCATTCCTACCACACTTGAAGCTAAAAATAATGAAGAGGACTCAGTAGATGTAGAACAGAATCTTGAAGATCATCCTCCAACAGAAGATATCCCAACTAAGCCCATAGACTAGCTCGTCGAAGGAGAAAATTAAGAATTTCTTTTGTTTTACCTGATACTTCTCTTTCTATCATTCTTGTAATATTTTCCAAAATTTTATTAATGAAACTATCTTATTATTCCTTTATTATCATTCTTCTCATAATTTTTTAAACAAAACTTGCTTCATACAAACAACAGTTTAACGTACCTAAGAGACTAAGTCATGTTCGGCGTACTATGCATCCAGGGCTCCTTTCAACATTAACTACGAGAGGATTGGCTAAATCGGTAACGTTGATACCAACTTTAATGCCCTTAACCCGATCTGATTCACTAGGTCTATATCTTGGGTGTTACTACACACAATACATAACAAAATATTGAAACATTTGTCAAACACTCCTTACTGAAAAATTTTCCTTATTATTTTAACTGAAAGACTTAATATCCAAGAACCAAGGAAAGTATTAAAAATAAAATATTACATCACACCTTTTTCTAATACTTTTACAATACAACATTTAGTAAAGACATAACCTTAGGGTGTAAGCCCACAATACACCACTCTTCACTATATGTATAATAACCCGATCTGCCGCTACACTGGCGTACTCCTGGCGCATACTCATATCATCATTACCTGAAACATAAACATAACATTGTAAGTTCAAGAGAACTTAGTAAGCTTTATTACAAAATACCTTGGCCGATACTTTTATAGTATTCGAAGAACCTCTATGCATCAGCTACCCTTTTGCACCACTTACTTCCAATTGCGGCAAATAATTTCACAATTTTTGATTTACACTTACACGCTAACTACCATACTTAACATAACATTTCTCTCTTGGCTACCTGACTAACTAGGAGTTCGCCAATTTTTTAACGTTGCAGTATATGCCAAAAGATGTGGTTAGGGGTTCACCAGATTCATTGGAAGTTGTGTTTGCCAGTTGGTTTGGCGAGCTGGTGCTCGCCAGTTAAGTTGTAAACTGGGGGTTCGCCAGTCAAAGTCGAGTTAGATTCAAATTAGGAAATAAAGATATTGTGTATCTAGGAATACATTTCATGCAAGTAATCTTCTTCTAAACTGACTAGGTTTCCTAAGTCAAGTAGGGTATCCTAGGATCACTAAGTCACTTACTGCCTATAAATACAACCCTTATTCTGTGAAAATTCTCTCATCGTGTGAATTCTGTAAGTTTTATCTTTTTAAGTAATTTGTGTGTTTATGTATGTTCTTAACCAGTCGGACCACCTACCAGAAAAGATAATGGAAAGGACAAGCTTGTTTAAAATTCTCAATTCAAATTTTCAGTAACTGGTTAAGAATTTTCATAAGTGTTCCAACTATCATGTTTTTAGTATGAAAGCTCAGGGTTCGTAACTTGTGTAGGAAATATTATGTTTTTAGAAACTTTATTTTTAAACTAAGCTTTTTCCTGTAAAGCTCCGATTTTAAGTTCTGACACTTTGTTTTGAAGATATGTTTTCAAGTTAAGTTTTTAAACTATGTTTTAAAAGATATGTTTTATGGTGCTTCTAAGCGAGCCTATGTTTTCAAGTATGTTTTATAAGTATACTTTTATAAGCTATGTTTTTGTGATCTCCTTATATGAACTCTATATGATAAGTTTTTGTGCACGCTCTTCTACAAGCCCTTATGTTGGATATATTGGTATATCAAAGGATTGTGAGTACTCACCTATAACTTCTATGTTTTGGGTGTTGAGGCCCTTGGACATGTGGAGAGATAAGGGAATGTCGAGCTAATGGGACATGTTGGCATTCAGGAGAGTGTTTAGCTTATGCTACACTTATGGGATATGTTAAAGACTCTTTGAGTCATTCTGAGGCATTATAAGGAGATCTGCATATCCAACAAATAAGGCAAGATAAGTGTGTTAAGATAAGGGCGAGAACATATTTTATGTCCCTCAGCCATTCTGATAAGACAAGTATGTGAGCATGTTTCATGGTATATAAATTCCATTTTCAAACAAGAACAAGCTAAGTTTTTAAGTATGATATTTAGTAAGTACATGCGAAACTGTTTTCAAACTTATGTGATTTTTGTGGCAAGCAGGATCTACGAACTAGGTCTCGCACCTTCACTTCAAACCCAACACGTGATATGATTTTTTAGGCTAAGTCTTCTTTCTATTTTAAACTCTGTATTTTAAGCATACTTTGCTGGTTCCTGATTATTCACTGAGTTCGTTATGAACTCACCCACTCCTCTCTTACTTTGCAAATAAGTAGGTCGATGATGGCAGTGGCGAGGTAGATGACTTGGCGAGGTAGATAACTTGGCGAGGTTCATCCCTGAATAGATATCAGTGAACCTATGAAAATAGGAAATATTTTTATTTATTTATGAGTGTTTAGACTTTTTATAATATAATTTTTTTATTGAAACAATTTCTTTGAAATTTTAAGTTCATTTTCTTTTGCGAACCTTGAAGTAAAACTTTTGTTACTAATTTCTTCTTAGCATGAATACAATTTGATGTTTCTTTATTTCTTCGTGCATGCGTACCATGCTATTTTCTTTCCACCTTGCCAAAGATTAGTATCACATGCATGCCAGTTTTGATGTAAAGTATTATTTTCTATGACCTTGTATGATTGCGACTCCAATATGCATGTGAAACCCTTAGTGAGAATATCTTTCAATTTAGCAAACCCTATGCAAGTATGCAAACCCTTGTGTGTATGACCTCTCTGTTTGCGAAGCCTATATTACATGTGAACCTAATATTGTAAGTGCGGACTTAGAAAGTATGCGAACTACTATTATTTTGCGAACCTATGTTTTTATGCAAACTCATGCCTTGTGTTTTATGTGAACAATGCGTGTTACTCTAGTATGCGTACCTATGCTATATGTTGTATACAAAGCATAACTTACGGTGCAAACCTTAATAATAGATTTCATATACTTGTAATTATATTTTTGAAAGTGCACCTTAATTACCCTTTTTATATCTTCCATGCAAACCTTTCCTCTATTTGTTTGATAAGCTTGCATGTTTTACTTTATGTGTTTGATATTATTCCCTTATAATGATATAACTTATCATATTATATTATGTAAGCAAGTGGTATGTTGGAGTTTAGGTTGGGAGTTAGTGGAGAGTCACTTCAATGGCAAATATAGCTCACCAAATTCAGGTTGAACCTACTCAATCGGGTTTGGGGTGTAACATTCTCCCTCATGGACTTATAAATAAGGTTCATGTATCGTGATCTGCCAATTCGATCTACATTATCAAAGGTTATACCATGAACATTCATATAGACATATCTTGCTTTGGGTCTTAGCCACATGGATTTACAGACATTCATGTATCATGATCTGTCAGTCCAATCTTCATCGTACTAGAGGCTACACCATGAGTGTTTTCATATCATAAGATGCCATGGGTCTCACCCTCATAGTCTTACTCATGTTTTCATATCATGATTTGTTAATCTGGTTAGCTTATTAGCACTGCAACTACCCTACCAGAGGCTTTACAGAGGGACATTTCTCAACATTCACTTACCCAGAATTGTTCGCATTCCTGACTAATTTATATTTTTCGTATATGAAACTTTACCTGCATGCTTTCCAGTCAACATTCTTTTCAACAAATCTTTATACATATACTTTATATGTATACTTCCACTTGAATAGTTCACGTAGAAAAGTCAGGGTAGAGACCCATCTTTACTTTACTCATATACTGAAGTTCAAAGCTCCAGACTCAAAAATCCTTCTCAAACCAGCAGCAACAACTGCTTAAAGAATATAGATTCACTATTAGAATTATTATACATACAATTTACTGATCATCTCAATCGAAGATAACCCCATGCAAGACCTTGCACTTAAAGCTTTACTATTCATATATCTCTACAAACTTATTCTTTCAAAATACTTAACATGTAAAGCTATAAAACTCACTAGGAGATGGAATATCCACTTATTAGACCAAGAACCTTAGCTTCCAACCTAACGAGGAAGAGATACAATCATACTTAAAAGAAAGAATCAGAGGGTAACATTAAAGGAAGAAGAAGAAGAATCTTTTTCATAACCCTTCTCACACATATATATATATGACCCATCCTAATTAGTGGAACCAAACAAGTGTCACAAATTTCAGAATTTGTCCCCCTTAATGGTCCACAGTTCCTGAGAGAAGCATAAATGAGAATTTTTTTCATATGCTATTTGACCAGTCAATTTAGTTGGTTTATAACCAGATCTAGTTACCAAAATCTACTTTTCATAATGCTTGAAAAAGCTAGGCGTAATATGCCTTTCGCTGTAACCTACACAAGACTTACTTTTCTTTTATAAAATTCTTTATTTTATTGAAGAATATGCCAAGAACTAAATCTTGATATACTTCTATGGGTGGATACTCAATTCAACAAGACATTAATTCGCCAGAAGTTTACAATTAGGTGAACTAACCACCGGAGTGCGCTAGAACGAATAATTTCACGTCTACGCGCCTTCAATTTGAATTATTCAGCTTTGGGGTGTGACATTTAGTGAATTTAATTTAATATTTTTTACCTCATCTATTAATAGATGGCTCTTAACTCAAATAAGTTTGGGTTTGTAACAATCCCCCTTTTCAAAAAGGATTCATCATCGAATCTCAACACCATGTATGGATTGGTATGGTTATGGTATTCCTATTGGATATGTAAAAAATCTAAAATAAAGAAACATCACTAAATAGATTTGAGTTATGGTTAGTTAAAACATCATCTCTTATTTATTTAGTATGGCTTTTCTGTTTTGTTTTATTATATCTTTTAGAGAACAACTTTCAAATATTACCTCATATATGTCTTCTCTTACCAAATATGAGCTTTCACTTTGATTTTTATCTCTCCCAAACTTTGTACACTTTATCTTTTTATAAGAAAATAGGTTATGAAAAGTAGTTTTGTTGCAGAGCGAAATTTTAAATTTTCATAAAACTGGACCTTGGTTGTGATATCTATAGTAATAAATTTCTCCAAATTTAGTACATGTGTTTCCAATCTAGGGAGGCTATTCAAATCCTAGATCTAACGTCTAAATCTTTTTTGCTTTCAACCAAATGATTTTCTTCACTATTTTCAAACCCTCATATGCTTAAAGAGTGAGTTCTATTTAAGAACCAAACACATGATGGAAACTGAGAGTTTCCAATGGGGAAGTCAACTTTCTCTAGTTGAAATCCAAAACAAAAAAATTGAATCTCACAAATTTGAATTATAATAGCCAATAAGTATGCAATTATAATCTCACAAATTTGCACTTACAACTACTCACTAAAAAATAACTTATTTGAGTTAAAGGAAATAAACCAAATAAAATTTTCACTAAAATTTGATAAAGTATCCATGTAAATTTTCCTCCTAATTTCAACAACCCCAACTCCCTATATATATAGAAAAACCACAAGAACTCTACTAGAATAGGAAGAAGAAAACTGATAATATTTTAGTAGAAAACTAGAGTTTTTCTAGAATTCTATAGGGGTGGGCAGTACGCACCGAGAGCCCACCCCAGTATGCCTTCCACTTGCCCAATACTTGGCTCCCTAGACCTTTCTTTTATTAAGTACAATTATATGTACAATCTAATTTTAAATTAAATTAAAACAAGCTCATATAATTATTCAGCCAAATGATTAGTTTTGTATTCCCATAATATTATTTATTTAATTAAAAATTAATTAATCAAATTAAATTATTTTCTCAACTCAATTTTAATTTTTTCAAAATCTTGACGACTTGACTATATTAGAATCTATGAGTAAATAAATTTATTTTTCCTATTTAGTAAAATTGTGATTACTAATTAATTTAATTTTCACTTTGGATCAATTATTTAATTACATTCAGCTAAATGATAATCTAAAGAAATGAAATTAATTTCTAATTCATCTCTTGTTCTTTCAAGAAAATTCATTTATTACAGATAATAATTCATGCAATATATTTCTGATACATCATTTTCATCCATTCATCATAACAGTTCTTATATATTCCATACAGAGTTATGTTGAGCTAGTGGAGGGATCGATTCAAACATATATAAGTAGGACTCAAATAATTTTCAATATGTTTGACTCTTTGTCTATTAATCACAAATTATTTAGTCATGAAGTCAATCCACTAAAAACACCGTAATTGATCTTCCCATTATGTACCAGTATGAATGCAACTTAGATTTTTATGCTTTTGTCTAATGATTTTGTGATTTGTGTGTTAGCCTAATAGGATATCCTTGATTCCTTTGGGTTAAAGTCGATCACCAAATTGGATCATATTTTATCTCAAAGCCACTGTTACATCTTCTGTGATAAAAATGATCATTGCTACAATTTGACATGATAATCATTCATCCCTAATGAATGACGCATGATCGTATTCCTTTTTCATAATTCATGTAATGCTAGTGAAATGATATCATTTACTCTTTAAGCAAGCAATGAATTCCACTATAGTAAGTGAAGCCATGACATACATAAGTCATGGACATAATATACCAAGTTTTGGCTTTGATATCAAAGGAGCATAGACTTTCAATATATCAAAGTGCATGAGTTAGGTACACACGGTCAACCACATACTCAAGATTAAGGTGAGTCACACCATGAACGTCACAAGTGAATAAATTCATAAATAGATCTAAGATAAATTCTACTTGGGTCATGTCCGATGTATTGTTAATCTAGACAATCACACCCATGTTTTCATTTTTTGGGAGTCAACTGCTATAATACCTAAGACAATGTATTTTCCTAATTGGACTAATAGACAACATAATACTCCCTATAAACTAATTTCTCAATTTGATTCTATGGAGTATGGAAAAATTAGATTACTTATTGATATAAGTTGTCTTTCCACATCATAATCCTTCCATATGATGCATCTTAATTTAGTTAAACCCTTAGTAATGAATGAACTAATATTCACTTATTCATTTTGCTTTCTATACAAAAATCATTGAGGAAAATCATACAAATATATAATAAATTAATTATGAAATTTTATTTTATTTCATTTAGTTAAAAAGTTACAAATAGAATGAAGAAATCATTGCAGTAAAGGTAAAAAATCTTAACACTTTTTACATAAGATAATCTCACCACCAAGAACCCTCGTACAATTCTGAAATTTTATTGAAGCAAGATACAATTGTTATAACAATAAAATTATACAATGTGTTGGGGTTAATTATATAGTAATGATTCACTTTTGTAGGTGATGCATAGAGCCACTAAAGATGGAGGTTTGTGATGGTATTTTTGCAAATGGATGGCTAGTGTTTATCATTCCTCTCTTCTTTGATATTGGAAAAAGGTGGTATTTATAGGATAAGGAAAGTTTTGAATGAGTCCTTTATATCATGATTGCGTCCCTAACACAGCTCAACTTAAACCCTAGTTAGAGTATAGTTTGGATGCATCTTGATTCACTATCTTTGGGGTTGGTGAATTTGGAAACTCACAAAAATTAATGTGATTAGATATAATGCGATGATTACTTTTGATGGCGTTGCATTAATACTCTCCTCTGTGACGTGTCGAAAGAAAGTCTAGGTGCAGGGGTATGATAGAAGGCAAAAGGAATTTTTGTCCATACAAATATTCTCTTTTGTACACAGAAAATTAAGAAAAAAAAAATGACGTACTTACTCACGTATTTGATCATCAAAATACAAAAAAGTGAGAAAATATTCCATGTATAGTTAGTAAGTCATTTCTATTATAGAATAGTTATCACTCTTTCTTTTTCAGCAAAGACAAAATTTCAAAGTATTAGTTTCTTTTACTCTAAATAAATTAGGGGGAAAACTAATATCCATATGCATAGATCTATTCAAAGGTCATATTATTTATCTAAACTAAAAAAATTTGTTCAATTTATAAATTAGCCAAATACTTAAGACTATTTCTTTATTAAAAAAGTTCTACATAAAATGGTGAGGTAGTTTAAGACTAAAGCCCGGTGATCTATTTTTCAAGTTAATAATGTTACTATTTATTTTAATATATTATATAATTT
>CM025250.1:8204523-8219344 GCA_013677275.1 Gossypium schwendimanii
AAGATATAATTATGGAATCTTAGAGTTCTAGTTGTATATAGCTGATTATGTAAGCTTAGAGTTCTAATTATATACAGCTTTTAACTGTAGCCATTGATGTACTGTGAGGCTTAACTATAAATAGAGACCTCTTTGCTCATTGTAATTCATTCAGTTGTTAATAAGAATTTTGAGACTATTCACTCAAAATTTTCTCTCAAGTGTTCTTGCTTTTGTTCATCTTTCAAGGCTCGTTCTTACTTCGTTCTTCTGCTGTTCTTCGTGAAAGCCTTAAGGGAATTCTGTTGAATCCTTTATCGTTACGAGTTAAGTTGACTTAGGCGTTTTTGCTGTTGAATCCTTTTTCATTGCAAGTTAGGCTGACTTAGGCATTTTTTAAGCAAAGAAACTGCCTAAGGCCGCACGGATTGCGTGGGAAAACTCTAAGTCCGTGACACTAGTATAGGGTATGGTGGTGCTTATTCCTATGATTGCCTACTTGGTGATGGTCAGTGCTAGCCACTATAATTGTGTTGAGGGGATGAGTTACAAGGGGCACGAAAGTCTTGATTCTTACTCATAAATGGTCGAGCATTACTCCTCTGAATCAAATCACTTTTTGCAAATCTATGAGCTATTTCGTATAGGACAAAGAGTTTGTCCAAGGGATTATTGATGAGATTGTACTTAAAGATCTAGTAAATAGTTCCCATTATGAATGCTTGGAAGGCTAGATCATTTAAAACCCCCTTGATGATCATGGTGGCAGTATTAAAGCGACAAATAAAATCACGATTCACATTCACGCTATCGGATGGACATTGGGTAGGTTGGGGACCGCTAAAATATTTTGTTAGCAAAAAATATTCTCATGAACAAACTGGCTAGCTGATGGAATGTGTGGATGAAACCCCTTAGTAATGACAAGTATCGAGCTTGGGATGTGTAAGTGAGGGTTATGGAAAAACCTTTACAATTGATTTCATCCAAGGCTCCTAGGATGTTCATATGATTGTTGTAATGAGCCAAGTGATCTTCACGATCTCCTTACCGTTTCTATGACGCCTTGGGAATTTTGAATGTCGGAGGGAAATTATAGGCCAAGATTGCTGCATAAAAGGGCTCGTTAGCAAAACTCCATGAGATTTCTTCAAGTTTACCAGTTTGGATCTTTTGTAGTTCCCTTCTTAGTGCTTGCACTTGTTCCTCCAGGGAAGCGTCATTGTAATGACCCAATAGTCAGGGGTGATGGAAACTGAGATTTGGAACTCTATTCCCGTAAAATGATCCCATAAATACTTTTATTAAATGTTTACGAGGTTAATTTAGTAGTGAACTAGATTTTGGTTAAGTAATTTTCATGAAATTAGGAGTTGCTAAGGTACGGACACTAAATCGTATAAGGATTAAAAGTTGAATTATAGATTGAAATAAATTAAAGGGAATAAAGTAGTAGTTATCCCACTAATAAATGTGATGGGCGGTGGTGGAGGCTTATAATGTATTCAATGTTATAAATTTATAGTTAATAAATATTTTATAATATAAAATAATAATATTATTAGATAATGGTAATAAAGAATCAAAATCATTTCTTTCTTTTAATTTTTACATGCAAACATTAAAAGAAAAAAAGAAATAGCATGGGGAGACGCATGGCCTAAGGGGTTTGGAGTTCAAAACCAAAAGTGGTTAGTGTAATTTTTACGTTCTTGGAATCTCAGTATTTAGAACTAGCTGGCCCATCTTACAATTTTTAGAATTGTTCAAGGTTGATGATGTTACCATTGTTGATTAGTTAGATTTTTTGGGATTAAATTGATTGATTTTTCAGTTAGAAGTGGAAAAGGACTAAATTGTGGAGTTAATTGTTAATTTTGAGTAATAGGGACTAAAATGTGAAAAATTAAAAATTAAATGGTAGAATTGAAAATAGGGAACTAAATTTAGCTTAGAGTGAAATTAGTATAAAAATTTGATGCTAAATATAGAGATTAAAATTAGTCTCGATTTAGGGACTAAATTGATGATTAAGCAAAATATGGTATAAAATTTGAAATTTAATAAAAATTGAGTATTGTATTATTAATTTATTTTAGCTATTTTATTCCGTAGCAAACGCCATTCTGGAATCCTCGAGTAAGAAAGGAAAAGAAAAGGTCGACGTCGAGTAACTCAAAATATACGGTTTGTGTTTCTATAACCCGAACTAAGGTATAAATTGTTGCATTTTGAATTGTTGCATATGGTAAGTAATTGAGGTGAGAACTCTTCTACTTTTGGCCAAATTGAATCAATCGACGATTACAATGAACAAATTATGTCTATCGAGAAATGTGGTATTCTTATGAATATTTGTATTGAGAAATTATAGTTGTTATTAAATTTAATATATACTTATATGTGTGATGATGCACATACGTAAAATTGGAACATTGGATGTATTGAAAGTGAAATGAAACCCTATTAATTGTTTCGAGCTAAGTCAGATATAGATGGCATGCCATAGGATAGGAAAAGTTCAGGGTTTCTGTCGACCTTGAGTCGATGATGCACTGGGTGCCAATTTGCTTCGGTTTAACTGATAAGACACTGGGTGTCAACTTATATAGCGCTGGGCGTAGTTATTATTTTAGATTTATCCGATAAGATAATGGGTGCCAAACTGGTGTGTTGGTTGGATCCGTGTATCCGTCAAAGTCCGAGTCATGTTAATAGGGGAAATTAAATGATAAAATTTATGTGTTCATATTGTGATGACAAGGATGGGAAATTGAATATGAAATGATGAAATGAGATATGAATATTGAAATGAATTCATGTATTGAACAAAAAGATGAAACATGCCATTGAAAGAGTTAGTTTCCCAAATGCGATATGAAATGGTACTGTCATGTGTTAAAATTTGTGAACTCTATTGAATGTGAATAAAGAATGAGTAAGTTGACATTATTGATTTGATACATATGTTTCATAACATTACTTATTGTATTTTTATATCTTAACTATTCATATCGAGTTTAAATTGTTCGGATTATAGAAATACTACTAAGATATACTCAACGTGTGGTTTTTTTTCATGCATAGGTTAGGTGCTTTTCAGCTTATTATCGACTCAGCATCCAACAACGAATCCTGGGCTCAAGTGTGGTGATGTTCTATTTTGTAATGGCATTTACCTAGGAGGTCCTTTGTTTGATGTTGTTAACAATGTGATGATATTTTGGTTTTCTAGTAAAATAATGGTTATTTGTATATATGGTTTTAATTGAGGCTATATTTGATATGATATCTTGGCTTAATGTTTTGGTATGGGTTTAGCTTAAAGCTTGGTAGCCTAAGTAGCTAAATGTTAGTTCAATTTTGGAAAATTTGGTATGAATGGTTTATGCTTTATCAAATTGTTTGAAGATATAAAATGTAATACCAGTGAGGGTATATTGGTCAGGCACTTAGGATGGTTGTTGTGGCTTGTTTTGAGCATGTTTAATCGTGTTTTGAATAGGTTAAATGATTGGTGAATTGGTTGTTTAATGTCCAAGTAAACACAATATGGTAAACTTGAATTTTAAGGTACAATTAGGTACACACGACCTGGGACACGGTCTGTCGCACAACTATGTGACACACACTGGCAACATACATGGGTGTGTGCCCTGAACGTGTTGTAAAACAGTATAAATTTAGTTCCCACATTGGCTGACACACGGCCATATGACCCCAGTCAGTAAGTTATACGGACGGAGACACAGGTTGCGACATGATCATGTGTCCCAACTTCGGAAGTCACATGGCCGTGTGACCCCTGTTTCTAGGTATTTTTGAGATTACCCTAAAACTTTAAGAATTATTTCAAATTATCCTCTATTTTTTTTAGACTATTTTTAGAGACACGTAAACTTGTATTAGTGACTGTAAGAGTATTTTTACTCTGGTTTGGAATGAAATAGCAAAACTAAATTAGGTGAGGTAAGTCATTCTACTAATATCATTAAAAGTAGATAGGCAGAGTATTGACCAATACCCTGATGCTAATAATTGGAATAATCTTTTTATGGACCCAACGTTTAGCTTTCAAGAGGGGATAAATTGAGATAAGAGTGTAGATAGTGGAAGACCAAGTTTAGCATTGCATAGCATGATTCATTAGTCGATTGTGTAAGACACTATTATGGAAATATTAAATTTGATGTGATGTAAATAGTTATCTTTCAGTTTTACTTATAATGTAATTAAATTTTGTAATTGGTTAGTAATTCTTGTGACCCTAATCCGACAACGGAGAGGGTTAAGGGTGTTACAGTCATGGTTATGATGATATCTATTATAAAAGATTGCTGGGTAGAGGGAGTCAAGGGTTGGTTCAGAGGGTCGTTTATCTCACATAGTTTCTTTACCTTCGAAAGATAGATGGTATTGTTTCTTCTTCTTAGACTAGGTGGTCCACTCTAACACTGCCTCTACCACTCTAATAGACACAATTTCTCTTGCATCTCTAGAAACTGCTGTGAACTTATGTTAGGATTTTGAAAGGTCTGGCCATTTAGTGGAGCACTTGTGTTGCCTTGGGGAGGTTGAGCATACCACTATAGTGGTAGTAGGTGTTGGTAATAAAGTGTATAAGTATAGGTGTCAAGTGAGACAATAGAAGAGGTTTTTGGTGGAGGTTGAGAATGGTTCCGAGTGTTTTGTTGTTGGTTTGGGCTATGAAATGCTTGCTGAGTAACTTGAGGTGGTTGTTGAGTTTATGTTTGGGTTTTGGTTAGTTTCATTATTTAGGATGATAGTAGAATATTGAGCCATGGTGGTTAAATCCATGTTCATCGCACCAATTATTGATACAAATAACCAACAAGGAGGCGAGGGTAGTGGAGAGGAGTATTGATTCACTTGTGACAAGAGGAGAGTCAGAGTGAAGGGTTTATGGAAGGAGAAAAGGGAAGGAGAGTGCTAAAATTTTTTTCTAGGTTATTACGAAGAAAGAGTCGATCCCATTTTTTTTATGCACTAGGACTTATATAAGGGGTCGCCTCTTGTGTGTAATGCCACGTATCCAACAATGTAATGCCCTACAAGTTTGTTTGTGTTGAGCAAGTGGCAAATCCATTATAGGTTAGTTGCTCCCATATTGTGTATTGCATACACCTATTTTGACACTCTCGTCCTTGGGACTATATGAAGTTGGTATGCCTTAGTGGTCATCATAAGAGTGTGTATGAACTATCTTCAGGCTAACTTGGATAGTGTGCACGTGGGGTCATATGTAGGTTGTCCTAAGTGAAGGTCACTATGGATGGTTCCTAACTGTCCTAAGTGAATGATCACTATGGAGAGTTCCTAATGAAGGATTGTATGTAGATCGTTTCTTGAGGATAGTCATCTGCAAGTTACCTCATGTCTTGCAACGTGTAGTTGCCAAGGTGGGATATAAGAATTACATATTTTTATTTTAATTTTTATTAAACTAAAATATTGAAAATCTAATAATAATGAACATATTATTTTTGTAATATTACTAAGTTTAAAATTTTTATTCTAATAAATAATTAATAAAATATAACTCTGTGCAATTTTTTAATATGCATAACTCTTCATATTGCAAACTGACTTTTTTTCTTCAATAATACTAAAATAATAAACCAAATTGGTATCCTACCACCATTATTTACAAAAAAGGTATGGTGTGGGTGATGGAGCGTGGTCGAGAAGCGGCACCACCCTTAACTTTGATAGTCAATCATTTAATCGTTAAAATATAATATATTTTATGGCTAGAGGGTAGTGGATAGGCTACACCAGTATGTGTTCAATACAAGTTAGGGGAGTAAAATACGAGTATTTTGGTGGTGCCTTCCTGATAGGTGTCATCGATTGAATGGTGTCTTCCTAACAGGCGACACCACTATGATTTAATGACTTTCTAACTACCTGATGGCTGAATCATGAGGGGCTGGGGCTGAATCTATCATGGGTAATAAGGGGACCTTATAACCATAGTCCCCTTAGCCTCATTCGTGTAAAAAAAAGGTATTTTGATTGTAAAAAAAAAAAGAGCAGAGAATAGAGAAGAGAATGGAGAAGGTAAAAAAAAAAAGAGATAACCTTGGGGTGGTAGAGAAGATAGAAGAGAAAGAAGTGGGTAAAAAAAGATGGTAACAACAGAGAATAGAGAAGAGAAATAAGAAGGAAAAAAAAAAGAAAAGGAGAGGAAGCAGTCATGTAGAAAAAGAGAGGGTGTTTTTATAACGACCCGATAGTCAAGGGTGTCGAAAAGTGAAGCTCAGGACTCTGTTCCCATAAAATGAACTCGTAAATAGTTTTATTAAATATTTATGAAGTTAGGCTAGTAGAGAATTAAGTTTTTGATAGGTAAATTTCATGAAAAGGAGATATAAGGACGTTACCATTGTTCATTAGTTAAAGCTACCCGACCCATGTTCTAATTTTTAATATTGTTCAAGATTGAGGATGTTACAATTGTTAATTAGTTAGAGTTTTAAGGATTAAATTGATATATTTTTTAAGATAGATATGGAAAAGGACTAAATTTTGGAATTAATTGTTAATTTTGAGTAATAGGGATTAAATTATGAAAAAAATTTATGGGGTAGAATTGAAAATAGGGAGCTAAGTTTAGCTTAGAGTGAAATTAGTATAAAAATTTGAGCTTAAATATGGATATTAAAATTAGTTTTGGTTTAGGGACTAAATGGAAAATTAAGAAAAATATGGTGTAACATTTGAAATTTAATGAAAATTGAGTTGTGTGTTATTAATCTATTGTAATTATTTTATTTCGTAGGAACGTCATCACGAAATCATCGAGTAAGAAAGGGAAAGACAAGGTCGACGTCGAGTAGCTCAAAATATATTGTTTGTGTTTCTATAATCCAAACTAAATTATAAATTGTTGCATATTGAATTGTTTTGTATGGTAAGTATTGAGGTGTGAACTCTTATACTTGGGCTAAATTGAATCCATAGTTGATTTGAGTGGACAAAGTTTGTATATCCTGAAATGTGTTGCTTATATGAATATTGAATTGAATATATGCATATATATGTGATAATGTACATATATGAGATTTGTACATTGGATGTATTGGAAAGTGAAATGGAACCCTATTAATTGTTTCTGGCTAAGTCAGATATAGATGTCATGTCATACGATAGGAAGAGTTTAAGGATTTCTTCGACCTCGAGTCGATGAGGCATTGGGTGCCAATTTCTTCTATTTAACCAATGAGAACTGGGAGTCAACTTATATAGCGCTAGGCGCAGTTATTACTTCGAATTTATATGTTGAGGCACTGGGTGCCAAACTGATGTGTTGGTTAAATCAGTGTATCCGTTCGAGTCTGAGTCATGTTAATAGGAAAAATTAAATGATAAAATTTATGTGTTGATATTGAGTTAATAATGATGGAAATGAATATGAGATGAGAAATTAAAAATGAAATGATGAAATGGGATATGAATTCATGTATTGAATAAAAAGATAAATCATGCCATTGCATGAGTTGAATTACCAAATGTTATATATGAATTACCATTGATATGTGCTTGAACATATGGAATTTAGTGGATGTAAATAATGAATGAGTAAATTTGTATTATTGATTTGAAACATAAGTGCATAACATTTCTTATTGCATTCTTACATTTTGATTACTCACATCAAGTTAAATTATTCAGATTATAGAAATACCGTTCAGTTATACTCAACATGTGGTTTTGTTATTCATGAGCAAGTTAGGTACTTTTTAGCTTATCATCGACTTAGCGTCCAACAACAAATTCGAGACTCAAGTGTGGTGATGTTCTATTTTGTAATGGCATGTACCTAGAAGGTCCTTTGGTTGATGTTGTTTATGATGTGATGATATTTTGGCTTTCTAGTGAAATAATGGTTATTTGTATATATATGGTTGTGGTTGAGGCTATGTTTGGTATGATACCTTAGCTTAATGTTTTGGTATGTGTTTAGCTTAAAGCTTGGTAGCCTAAGCAGCTAAATGTTAGTTCAATTTCTGAAAATTTGGTATGAATGAAGGTTATGAATGGTTGATGCTTTGTCAAATTGTTTGAAGATATAAAATGTGGTTCCAATGAGGGTACATTGGTTAGGCACTTAGGATGGTTGTTTTGGCTTGTTTTGAGCATGTTTAATCGTGTTTCGAGTATGTTAAATGACTGTTTCGAGTATGTTAAATGACTGGTGAATTGGTTGTTTAATGTCAAAGTAAACACAATTTGGTAATTTTGAGTTTTAAGGTACATTTAGGTACACACGGCCTAGGATACGGTCTGTCACATGGCCATGTGACACATTCAGGCTGACACACGACCTGTGACATGACCGTGTGACCCAATTTAGTGAGTTACAAAGGCCGAGACACGGGGTGGGACATCGCCGTGTATCTCAAGTCAATGAGTGACACGAGCAAAGACATGGGCTGGGACACGTCCATGTGTCCCAACTTTGAAAGTCATATGGTCTGGGGCGTTCCACACGACCATGTGACCCCCTGTTTCTAAGTATTTTTGAGATTGCCCTAAAACTTTTAGAATTGTTTCAAATTAGCCCCTGTTTATTTTTGGACTATTTTGGGGGACCCGTAAACCTTTATTAATGACTGTAAGGGTATTTTTACTCTGATTTGGAATGAAATAGCAAACCTAAATTAGGTGAAGTAAGTCATTCTACTAATATCATCAAAAGTAGATAGGCAGAGTATAGACCAATACTCTGATGCTAATAATTGGAATAGTCTTGTTATGTATCCAACTTTTAACTTTTAAGAAGGGATAAATAGTGATAAGAGTGTAAACAGTGGAAGACCGAATTTAGCATTACCTAACATGATTCATTATTTGATTGTATAAGACACTATTATAGAAATATTAAATTTGCATGTATTGCTCCCAGTATGATGTGATGTAAATAGTTAGCTTGCAGTTTTACTCATGATGTAATTAAATGTCATGATTGGTTACTAATGCCCATGACCTTAATCTGGCAAAGGAGAGGGGTTAGGGGTGTTACAATTTTGATTTTTTTAGGGTTTTGGTTGTTAAAAAGAGAAGAGAAAGAAGAGGGTTTCGATTGTTAAAAAAGAAAAGTTAAAGTTTTGATAAAAGATCGGTATTTTAGGGTTTTGAAAGGGAATAGCCAAATTATTTGATTTTGAAAGGTATTCTTTTAGTAATTATTAATTGTTTGTTTAGTTTAGTGTTTATTGTGATTTATTAATTATTTAATTTTGTTTGTTTAAAGAGGAGAGGAGGCTGCACCTAAATTCTTATTGAAAGGTAAATTTTTTTTATAGTTATTTATTAAATATTTTTGTAACTAATTCTGTTTAGTATTTATTATTTGTTTGATTTTGCATTTGTAGTTTCGGAAGTAATAATTTAATTTCGTTTGAAGGTGCATTTGTAAATATTTGTTTGTATTTTGATGTTGTGTTCTTTATTAGTTGATTTGTAATTTTTATTATTTATTTGAGTTGACCACAATAAATAAAAATACCAAAATGGGGTACCCTACAAATTAATTATTGAAATGAGTCTTTTGCTTCATAATAAATACCGACATGGGTTGTTTCCTACAAATTTGTACGATGACCCATTTTGGTATTTAATTATATTTTAATGGATTATTGTGGTAAAAGGGTCAAATTTGCCATAAATTAATTGTCTTCAAGTAGAGGAAAAAATATCGGAATACTTTTAATTTTTTTATAAGAAAACTAATTTATACATCTTATGTTAAATTGATTGAATACTAATTAATTGAACTGAATTTGCTTTACAAATTTTTATAGTTAATATACGTTGAATATCTGTTACATTATAAAAAAAAATTTATTTGATAAAAAATGAAAAATGAGATGGTTTCTAAAAAACAAATTATTCACTTACATTAGTGTATCCCAAATTACGTTGTTATTAATTTGTTTATATGGGTAAAAATATTGTAAATTCTTCAAAACATAAAAAATGATATAAAATTCATTTTCGTTATTTGTTTAGGCGATGATTAAATTTTTTATTTGAAACTGCAGATAACGAAATGACATCTTTGATTATAGAACCGGACCACACATCAGATACGATTAATGTTGTGGTACTAAAATTATTATTTGTTATTCATGAGTCCCCTTATAAAGTTTCACGTCATTTTTTATTTAATTTGGATATATTAACTATTGCATTAATTTAATATGGTCACGGTCTGCACCGTGTACTGAAGGACTGTGCCTATGGTGTGGGCTATTTACCGGATTATCATCTTATGCCATACTTGGAGGCATCTAGATTTGGACCAGCTACAATGATCTGCAAGTTTGACTTGATATCGACCTTGGTCGAGCGTTGGCGCCCGGAGACCAACACATTTCATTTGTCGTGTAGGGAGTGCACCATCACTTTAAAAGATGTTGCACTGTAACTTGGGCTCCTAATTGATGGTAGTGCGGTCACGGGTGTCAGTACAGTGTCCGAACCTGTGACCCTTAGCTATGACTTACTAGGATTCTTGCCTGGTGTTGGTGGTGAAAAGTTTACGAGTTTAGATTTAATGGTTGGAGGAAAATTTTGAGTATTTACCGAGCACTACCACTGAACGAAACGTGATTTGTGCCACTCGATTGTATATAATGTATATGATAGGGAGTGTACTCATGCTAGATGCAAATACCAACAAGGTCCACTTGATGTACTTTCTCCTATTATCTGATTTATATGTTAGTCGTTCGTATAGTTGGGGCTCATTAATACTAGCTACATTGTATCATGAGCTTTGTCGGATGACAAAGTGTTGTGTCATGGACATAGGTGGCTACTTGGTAGTGCTGCAGTCCTATGCACTTTATAGGATGCCATTCTTGGCATTAGTTACTCACCAAACATTATGTCTTCCCACTAGTGAATAGGTGATAAAATTTAACCATTAGAGCACAAAGAATTTTGCTTTATTTATGATACATTTAATTTTTTCATATATTGAGTTCTTCTCCGGGTATCGAGAGGTCATATACGCTTCTGATTTATCCCCAGGTGATTGAGACACATGCCGGGGAGGGGGTAATTTATACTAATATTCATTACATTTAATTACTTTATGTGTTTGATTCCTTCCCGGACATTACGGCTGTTAATCCCTCATGGTGCATTAATGCATCCCTACTGAATTTCTCAACAGTCGAATGGTATAATGGGGATCGAGTACTACAACATTCGGGTGCGTCCAACATATTCTAGATGTTCCACAAAGTTTGGGGATATACACTTAATTAACAAAAAGGGGAAACAAGACAAGAATTGGGCATTAGAGCACAAAGATTATATTGTATTTCGGTTGTAGTTGGTCATCCGGGCCGTAGTAAGGTCATGTCTGCAACTCAATGACAGCCTTGGCACATACTCCTGCATAGTGGTTATCCAACCCTGTAGCTCATTGTACGACGCATCCCAATCTCCGTATAATTGCTCCATAGACATTTTTTAAGCTACTCATGCTTTCTGGTATGACACTCGGTACTAAAATCATTCTTGCATTTCAACAATCAGTAACGAAATAGAAATGGTCGGCCTGTCCTTCACTATTGGCATGATGCAGTTGCAGATAGTTTTGGAATCAAGTTTCCCGTGATCTTGCGTCATACGTATTGAAGTGCATGTGGATCTCACACCCACCCATTGGAGCCTTTTACTGACCTTCAACACTCCTCAATATACAATGTTAGTTTAGACACAATAACTTTGTAGTCAACCAACACATTCATGCTATAGCGCTTAATGGAAAATGCGCAGTCTTCCTTAGTTGCGAATTTTTGGCCTACAAATAACTCCTCACATGCAGAATATGTGGCCAACCGGTAAGCAGGTAGTATGTCGGAGTACTCTGGAAACTTGAATCCATGCGCTGCATCGGGATCTATGATTGACATGTGTGCCCCAGGATAATTACGTATCACAATGCATCGACTCGAGTTCCCGACTAAAGATGCATTAACATTTCCAGCATCATTTGCACCCTCATCATCAATATAATTCGAGACCTCATCTAGATCGAGATCACTATCATCTTCAACTTCGTGATCGAATGGATCATTATTATCATATCCATCATCACCATCCGCATTGATCTCAATCACCACCGGATGTATTTGTAAACGAGGACTCGAGTTAAGGAAGTCAGCCGCTGGTAGAGCATTAAGATTAATGTCAATCTCCTGTATAGTCAATCGCTTATCAACGAATGCTCTCGGAACCACTATACACAGATCTTGAACTTCATGTTCTTTACCTAATGGAGTGAATTCTTCAGCTGGCTCCACATCAGCTAACTTAGGAAACAATTGAATCGGATCAGTATGGCGACTCCGATCTAGGCAAAAAAGAGTGACCATTGTCTTCACGTCTTCATTGTCTACAAGTTCCATCTCTGTGAATTTGATGGGATTTGTCGAAACTGGAAATTTGTAGAATAGTTTCGAGATTCTCCTCTTACAATGTCTAATAATTTTTGCACTAATCATTTCCTTCATATCATCAAGCGATACATTTCTATTAAATTTCATTCTATTTGTTGGTGACATTTAAATATACATCCAACTGTTGTTGTCAAAAGTACTCCATCGAAATAAACTAATGTGAAAAATTGATTATCCATCTTCACTAAATCTGAAAAAAATAAATTAAATTTCTAAATATGCAATTTCAAAAAAAATATATTGCCACAAAAAATAAAATTAATATCTACTAACCTTACGAATTCTTTTCTTTTTCTCTTCTACATAAATTTTTTCCCTCTTTTCTTCTTATATTCTAAACCGTTCAAAAACACTAGTTAAATAAGAATTGGTGTCACCTATAACAAACCCTCCACAGGGTGCCACCTATGGCAAAGCCTCCGTTGGTGCCGCCTGTCAGGAAGCCTTCACCTAGGTGTCTCCTATCTGACACCCTTCACCCACTGGTACCTGTATTTTAACCCGTTTTACCCTCCAGCCTTAAAAAAATGATTGGCTGTAGAAATCAAGGGTGGTGCTGTCTCTCCACCACCTTCATCATACCATTTTCATAAATAATGGTAGTGGGATACCATTTTGGTTTTTTTTTTTTTAATTTTGTATTATAGAAGTAAAAAAGCCTTGGGAATCCCTTTCTTTTATGCGCGAAACTGAATTTATATACTTATTTGCAAGGTAAAATAAAATTTAGTAATAAGTATTCTATTTTAATTAGATAGGATGAATTATAAATTTAAAGCTTAAAAACATTCATTTTAGTTCAATGATTGAGAATATTTTAATTCGCATGTTTGTCCTTGACAATGAAAATCCAAAAATTACTTCTTAAGAAAATATCAAAAATAAAAAAATATATAAACTTTAAAAAACTTGAGTAAAAAAAATCCAAATTCAGAAAATCTAAAGATAAAAACAAAATTAGAATCAAAAACCATAAAAACCCCAAAATCACTCGTTTAAGTGAACCCACTCAATTTCCACCTATTATATATAGCCACCCTATGGGTTGCCATACTGCGCACCATTTGCTTAGTTGATATTAAATCAAATAGCAATATACAAGTATTAAAATGGAGTCCAACCGGAAGCACCGAGGGTTCATCAAGTCAAAGCTGACGCCGTTCTACAGAGCCGCCAAACCAGCTTTATCGGCGATGCCGTACACCACTAAGGTAAAACCAAACCAGGCTTCTTCTACGACAGCTTCGGTCAGCTTCCACGACTACAAAATTTCGCAACCGAAGCAGGTTTCGTTTTTCGTACCAGCAGCTGATAAGAAGCGAGAAAATTTAAGCCAAATCGACACCTTCTTCGGATTTGCTGGTGATGAAGCTGTTGATATCAAAGCTTCAACTTACATCTCTTCGGTTCAAGAACGTTTCAAGCTTGAAAGAAACTCTGAACAAGTTATGCTCGAAGAAACTCACTAGACAAAACTGGATAAAACGTTGTTGATGAAGCTCTTACTTAGTTTTTGTGCTGAATTAACTTCCAGTACTAGCAATAAAAACTCCTTGGCCTTTTGCTGGATCCTCCATGATTTTCATTTCGTGTATATAAAGAACCGGGAGTTGTTTTACCGATATTGTAGTTGTAATTTTTTTATGCAGAATTAAGCCTATATAGAATTGTTTTATCTATGTGCATGTTGGCCAAGCCAGGAGACATCTTGCAAAATTCACAACTAGTATATTTTGCTTCACGACGCACTCTAATTTATTATGAATATATAATTTACCATTTCTATGACGTTGAATATATCTATTTTTAACGCACCTTATTCTATCTTAATTTGATTTTTACTAATTATTTCAAATATTTTAAAATTTTTTAAAGACATGTAGATATATAAATATAAATTTTCATAAAAATTTAAATCTAAAACATAAGGGTTTCTCTATATACAATTTATATATATTTATCTTTTTAATAGGTAAAATAATAATTTTATATAATTATATATATAATGAGCGAACAAGTAGTTATTGTAACACACATTATCCAAAACAAAATTTACTCGTCTCACCTTGCTTCTATTAGAAAAATTTCTTTCCATTTTTAACAAATCAATTTAAAATCTATTCAATATTCATGAGTGTAATTTTATTTGATTTACCTTGCTTTTGATACAAAATTCATTTCTTGACTACCCTTTTAAGGAATCAAATGCTAAGTTAATTCATTTCTTGATTTTCCTTGCTTTTGTGTACGCCCGTGACATTAGCATGTGGCAAGGGTTTTTAATGCTCATAGAATTCATATGGGTCCTCTACCGCTCTCTAAATTTATTTGCTCAATTTGTA